>MU764109.1:88676-117024 GCA_026770625.1 Nicotiana glauca | reverse complement strand
ACAACGCATATTTTTTTTAAGTGTGGGGTGGTTTGCCCCTATTGTAATGTACTTATTTTTATATTTTTTGTATTTTATTTGTTTGATTTTGTTTAGTTTGTTAAAGTTGCTTTTATTTTGTTTTGTTAGATTATAGTGTTAATAGATAGTAATCATCTTACACATATAACACATAAGGAAGGGGATCATATAAGATTGGAATATAACACATAAGGAAATGAGCATAGTACAGAGCATGTAATAGAGGCTAGGTTCGACAAATTCTAATTAAGGAAAATGTCTAAGAATCAATTTGACAGCATAATCAACCACAAAATAAGGCAAGAGAATATTTAGAGGCTGAAAATCAGTAGGGAATAGAGCATACCAATCACAGGGAATCAAGGATTCCATTAAAAGGTAACATTGACCAAGGGAAAATACCACAACTTAATGAAGCAAATATAACACAAACAAGAGTAGGGTAAAAGAATCACATAAATTTGGGATTCAAAGTAAAGGATGGTACTTATGAGAGGAAATAACCACAAATGTTCTAGGATTAAACACATAATAAGAAGGAATAGTCGAAGTCAAAAACCCTAACAAGCAAACATAGGGTAAAGGTCACAGAATCACAGAATGTTCGTGAGAAACATACATACTAGTTGAACATATTATCAAAACACACTCAGAAACCCAAGATTAGAACTAAGAAATTAGGGTTTTCAACATAATGAATCGGATAAAAGAAAAACTTAAATAAACCGTTTAAACATAGTAAAAATCATAGATTAATACCAATAATCAAAAGGAATAGCATTTTGAAAAGGGGTTACGAACCCTAGTTTAAAGACGAAGAGTCATTTTGAGAGAATCGACAAACTTTTACGGGAAAATAGCAAGATAACTCTGGATATACCCAGATATAAGACATATCTAAGAGAAAATTGGAAAATCTCAAGAGTTAGGATTTCAGAGAACCAAGAGAAGATGAGGAAACCTTAAAATGTTACCAGTTTTAGCCGAAAAAGTTATAGATCTTACTCGAACGGCCAGAGGTGGCCGAATAATGGCGCGAAAGACCATGGATAGGACTTGAACCACTCTAGGTTCACCTGAAAACCTCAGGGTAGTGTCAAACTGGCGTGAGGTGAAGCAGAGGCCATGAGATGATAAGAGGCCAAGGTTTCCGGAGAGGGAGTTAGCCGGAGAAGGTGGACAGTGATTAGGGTATGAGGGTGTCTGAGAGAAGATAGGAGGAGAGGATTAAGATGTGGTGCAAATGAGAGAATACGGTAGGGTTTGGGGGGTCATTGGATTAAAAAAGGAAAGTAATAACATGGACCATTGATCTAGGAGATCAACTGTCGAGATTCAAAAGGGTAGGTGAATTTCGGGTTTGGGTATGGGTTGATAGGGTGTGGGTCGGTATTTTAATTGTAAAATTGGGCTGGGAATTGGGGTCCGATTTGGCTATAATTGAAAGCCAATTTGACTATAATCTAAATAGCCAGTTTTTTAAATATTTAATTTATAAAAATAGTAGATAATTTCTGAAAAATAATTAAAAGTGATAAAATCATTTAGAATACATAATTAGCAATTTAAATTATAGGATCCAATTTTATGCATATAAAATATAATTATATCTTAAAATGGGCTAACATTGTAATTATATGCAATTTAGCTTTAAAAAATACTAAATATAATTGAAAAAATATATAAAAATTAACTTAGCCATATTTTGGCATAAATATAGAAATACCATAGATGAATTATCAAAATAATAATTTCGGAAATAATTATTGGGGATTTTATGGATAAAAGGGAGAAAATAAATCAATTTAAACCCTTAAAAATTATGGAAAAACAATAAAATCTTGGGCATGTTTGTTTTTATATATATATATATATATATATATATATATATATATATATATATATATATATATGCTATTTTAAAGATATTTATGCATATTTAAAATATATAGGGAAAAATTGGGTATCAACATTTGAATCGTTGTGGAAGATTTAATTGTTGCATCTATATTCACTAGTTCATGGCATAACTTTTGATATCTTTGCATTATATCATTAACTGAGTTCATAGATTCTTCTAAGTAATCAAAAGAGGCTAGTTGAATCATTGATTAAACCTTGTTCGGAGAATAATCAAAAAAGGTTTTCCTAAAGACCGATCTACTATGCATTATTGCATATCTTCACAATGCTTAAACTGGTTCATCTCGTGAAATTAATACTTGATCAAGAGAGGAGTGTTTGTTGAACATTTGAACTAATAATAAAGTGAATTCGAGAGACTCGGTTGAACGTCGACAGTGAATTATCTAAAGTTAGATCTGAAATATTATCTTGCACCTATCTTCTTCCACCAATAACCTTAATTTCTTATTCCTTGTCTCAATAGTCATTAATCAATAGCTTCAGATTCTTAGTTAAATTTAAATTCTTAATCATATAAATCTCAATTGTTGATCCTCCTGGATATCAAACAAGCTAGAAACTACGAGAATACTCTTTAACTCCAATCCCAGTGGACAAGCTATTATACTATATTATTTTTGATTAGCGCGCACAATTTAAGTATGTGTTTTGGGCTCGTAAAATTTTGCATTGTTGCTAGAGATTGCCAACCAATAGTGTTTAAAATAGTTTTTAGTACTAATTCATGAACCACTTTTACCTTAGTGTATTCACATTTTCTCACTTGTGTGCATGATACATGTTTAATTTCTCTGGTGTATGACTCGGTCCTCTTCAAGGGAAGTGATACCCTATGAACCATAATTGGAGAAACACATGCGACAACTGAGAAAAGAAAGAGAATTAACAGAAAAATTCTTGGGTCAAACTTCGACTCAAGATACATGGGAAATGAAGAGAATGAAGGAGTAGACTTAGCTGCAAGAGAGGTAGCACAATAAGAAGCTGCTCGGACAATTATTGATGAGATAGTCGAACATAATGGGGGTAGAAGATTCAATCTATACCGACCATTAGTTGAACCAGTTCAAAAATGCAGCACCCAGACCTGAAAGATCATTGGGTGATTGTGCTAGGCAGTCTACAATGAAGGACATTCAAGTGTTAGAACACCACCCATAGTAGCAAACAACTTCGAATTGAAGCAAGTCTTGCTTCAAACTATCCAAACCAGCTGCATTTTTAGAGGGAAGGTGAACGAAGATCATAATACTTACCTAATGGACTTCGAAGAAATCATGAAAACCTTCCAACATAATGGAGTATCAAAGGATGCAGTCTACTTAAGGGCATTCCTCTTTTTATTGAAAGATGATGTGAAGCACTGGCTTCGCAGCTTACCTACAGGTTTGATCAGGACATGGGAGGATATGACCACAAAATTTATCGACAAGTACTTCTCAACTGCAAAAACAGGTAAGTTTCGAAGGAAAATCCACAATTTCTGTTGGAAAGAGACCAAGGAGATAGTCATAAAGTTTTAGAACAATGGAATTAATTTGTGGATATGACTCCAGGAATTTTTCGGACGGACTAACACCTTCTTCGCGACGATCTATGAATACTGCATGTGGAGGTCTAATAATGAAGAAAACTCCGAAGGTGGTTGTGTTAATCCTTGATAAATTATCTGAGGATGTTAATCAGTGGCCGGTTGAGAATATGACAGGAGAAAATCAGTTGGAGTTCACCAGGTGGACTCTAACACATCCATGCAAGCCCAGATAAACACCATGGACAAGGAGATAAGAAAGTTGACATTATCCAAGGTATAGAGTGAGCCTCACGCAGCTTGTGAGATATATGGAAGAGGATACCCTACTCATGAGTGTCAGCCCTCAACTAAGAGTGAATGTCGTGGGAAACTACAATTTTAATGCAATGGGTCAGAGGCACCTCGATTTTTCATGGAGTTCACCTGGGGGTACTGCAAATGCATGGCAAAAAAATAATGGCAACAAAATAACCACAGATTCCAGGGACAAAGAGCTCCTGGTTTTATGAATCAGCTGAGGCAGTAGTTTCAAACTCAATGGCCCAATCTGTCCTAGAAGAACTCATGAAAGCCTTTATTATGAAGAATGATGAAAGATTTGAAGTACAAGGATCAACAGCTGGGACAAGATTGCAATGATATTACCTGAGAGGGTACTAGGAACGCCCCTAGCTGATATAGAAAGAAATCTCAAAGAAACATTGAATGCTATAACTTTGAGAAGTGAGCAAGTGTTGAAAGATCTCATCCCAATCCAAAACTATATGAGGCTTGAAAAAAGAAAATGGAGAGCAACTGAAAAGTAAGGTTGATAAGAAGAAGAAAGGCCAGATAGAAGCTGAGAAAAAGAAGAAGGAAGAAAATTTGAGAAAGGAGGAAACTGAGGCGAGCAAGCATATGCTTGCTATACCTTTTCCCCAAAAGCTAAGTAGAGAAAAGCTGGACAAACAGTTTGAGAGATTTCTAGATGTGCTGAAATAGGTTCATGTAAACTTACTATTCATAGAAGTGCTCTCACATATGTTGCTTATGCTAAATTCTTGAAAAAGATCCTTACGATTAAGAGGAAGACAGAGGAGACCTCAATGATTAAGCTCATAGGGCATTGCAGTGCCATTTTGCAAAATAAATTCCCACAAAAGTGTGGAGATCCAAGGGAGTTTTACTATGCCTTGATCTTTAGGAACTATTAATTTTGATAAATCCTTATGTGATTCTGGTTTTTCAATTAATTTAACGCCTCTATCTATCTATAGGAAACTGGAGAAGGATATTAGAGAGATAAGGTGTGCACCCATATCTTTGCAGTTGGCAAACCAAACGACTATAACACCCGAGGGAATAGTGGAAGATGTATTAGTTCGGGTGGATAAGTTCGTATTTCATGTGGATTTTATGGCAGTTAATATGGAATAAATCAAAGAGGTTCCCCTCATCCTAGAAAGACCATCCTTAGTGACGGGTAGAGCTATATTAGATATACACGAGAGAAAACTCATGCTTAGAATGGGTGAGGAAATTGTGACTTTTAAGATGGATGTAGCAAAAGGGGGCACAAAAGGACAAACCAGCTGCGAGTGTTGAATGGAAAGTAAAGGGAGCGAAAGAGAAGGTTACGGTGAGTGAGAAAGATAAGTGTAGGGTGTACCCAAAGAAGGCCAAGAAGAAGTTGTCCGCATGGATATGTGCATTAGTTCGGACGCGAGGGATGGAGCCTAGCTTCAACTCAGACCCCGACTAGATGTTCAGGAAAGTTTCCTTTACCTTATGAATTTTAATTGTGTGCCATGGGGACATACCATGATTTAAAGTTTGGGGTGAGGAACGTATATATGTATATGTGTGTTTGTAGTCGTTTATTTTGATTGGAAATTTTGACTTTTCCCGACGGTGGATCTCCTCGGCTGTCTTCTTGAGGGATTAAAGTCGATATATATTTTATTTTTTTAGGTAATGTAATAAATCCCCCTTGGTTTTTTTTTATTTCGCGGTTCTTTTCCAAAGATTTTTTTTAACCAGGTGTAGTTAGTTTTTCTTAGGAGTAGGAAACTTTGTGTTGTGATTTTAAATGAAAGCAATATCTCTTGAATTTATTATGTCTTGAGAATAGTAAGTACTTTAGTTGTGACGCTTAGGCTCAATTTTTGACTTTTGTATAAATACCTTAAATTGTATAATCTTAACTTTGCTTAACTGCTTTGACTAGAGTGGCTTGATGATTCCGATCCTGAGTGAGTTATGTGCCGTGTGTGTGTGCGATTTTATGTTAACCTGTGCATTGTATTTGATGTCTAGAACTTGCCTCATGTGTACGCAAAGTAAAATAGTAGTTTTATTCAGTTTTGGAAGTGATATAGACGTTTCTTTGTTGAGCCAGTTATATGCTTTTACTCACCTAATTACTATTATGTATCTTAGTTAACTCATTTGAGCTTGTAATCATGTTTCTTTGGCATCCACACTACAAGCCTGATCTATTTCGTAAGCGCTTGAATTTGTAATGAACTTTGTAAAATATAAAGTGTGGGGTGTTGGTTTAGCTTTTGAGTGGAACTATTGAAATAAGGAGAAAGATGTGTTGTTTTAAAAAAGTAAGAGCCATTTGAATTGAAAAAGAAAATGAAAAAAGTAGTTGTACTGTCCTGAAATAAATATTCATTAATAGTGGTAACTGTTGATGTATTTTTGCTTAAAGAAGTTGGGAGTTGACGTATATTGATAAAAAGGCGGAGTTATGGGTTGACATAATTGGAGGGTTTTGAATGGTTAATTTGTATATATTTAAGTGCTTAGGAAGGTGTAGTCACTTTTATATCCAAATGTATCTTACTCATCTTGCAGCTTACATTACAACCAAATAAAGTCATACTTGATCCTTGGCAGAATGAGCTCAATTAGTAAATTAGTACACTACGGGAAAGCTTCTGGTATATGAATGTTATTTTTGAGAGTGAATGAATTCTTTCAATCTTGAGTTCCTAATTGTACTTAAATTTTATTGTGTACGGAACTACTCATTATTGTTATGTGAGGGCACCAGTGGCGAAGCCATATGGTCACAAGGGTGGTCAGTTGACCACCCTTTATCAAAAAATTGCACTGTGTATGTAGGTAAAATATTACGTTTTAGAGGTATATAACGCATATTGAACCCCTTTGTCAGAATTTTCTTTCTAGTTCTTTCAAATTTGAATACCCTTGGAAAAATTCCTAGCTTCGCCACTGGAGGGCACTTGATTCACGACGGAAAGGTAATGGCTTTTGACCTCTGTGTAAGAGTACGTGAGAGGGTTATGAAAAATGCATGGTGATTTTGAGTCAAATCTTGAGGAGAGGATGTTACGATACTGTGCTTATTCTGTTTTAATTATTCTTGGTGTGATGAGTTAGGAGAGTTGTTTTAAAAGGGGCGTGTCTATGTGAAGTGTCGTTTGATCGCTCGAGGAGCAATGGTGTAAGTGTGGGGCGTTGATGGTAGGATATAATATCGTATTTTAGTCGCTTATTGCTCTCTAATTTATGGGTGTCAAAGGATGTTTAGAAATTGACTAAGCCGACCTAACCGTACCGTACCGAATCGATTTTTAGGTTTCCTTTAATAAAATCGTAGGCTTTTATCTAAACCTATAGGCGTACCGATACCGAACCATATCGAATAAATTTAAAATATGAAAAATATATTTATATATTAAGTTTAAAAATAATAAAGCACTGAATTTTTTCTTGGGCCTTGAAATTATTAAATAATTATAAGCCAACAAGTAATTAAACTCAAAATCTTAATTCCCAAGCTTATTATGTTACTCCTATTAAAACTAAATTATTTCCAGCATATTCACAAGCAAGACACAAGGTATTGTAACGATTATGAGTAGCATAGTACAATGTATTGAATATGTTTTCTTTCGTATGATATGGATTTTTTTTTGAATATTTAATCTTCTATAGACTTTATTCTAGAGTGCTCGATAGGTTAATATCTTTCTACTCGTGTAATTTGTATTTTATTGTATTTGCTTAGTTTCTTTTATGTAGTGGTAGAATAGTTGATGGATCTATACACTAATCATCTCTCTTGTTTTCTTAATTCATCACATTTTAAACTATAAAAAGGTCTAAAAAGCTTTGCTAAGTCCTATAAAAGTACGTATATTATTGCATTCTACTTCTATTTGTGACTTTTACATGACATTCAAAAAAATTACGAAAAATTAACCGAACCGTACCGATACCGAAGAGAAATCGACATGATTTGGACGGTTTCGAAAAGTCTAATTTTGGTTATACATAATAGAATAACCAAAAAATTGGTATGGTACAAATTTCATAATATAACCGGCCGAATCGAACCGAACCATTGACACCCCTACCCTAATTCACTGCACTTTACTTGTGTTGAGCTTTAATTGGTAGTGTTTTGCACTTATTGTGCGTTTTATGCCTTGTACGAGTGATTTCAAGTTATATAGATGTTGTGGAGCTAATTTGAGCTATTTGGGGTTTTGAATTCTAAGTAAAAGCCCAAGGGATTAAGTCGGGATCGTGCTCGTGGTCGAGGGCCAAGTCCGGATATCAAAAAGTGAGAAAAAAGATTACTCTGAAAAAATTGCACTACCGCCCCGTGCCATGCGCCGCGAGGCGCTAGTGCAAAGCTTTAGGTTTGTTTTGGGGGCAGATTAAATACACCAAAATTGTCATTATAGAGGGACTTTGGACATATTGGAGACCTAAGGAGGCTAAGGAGGAGTAGGAAGAACACAAGCGCAGGGATTTCATTATTCCTTCCTCACTCAAGACCCGGATTTGGATCAAATGTATATTTTCTATACAAATGTATATTTTATATATTTGAATCGTTGTGGAAGATTTAATTGTTACATCTATATTTACTAGTTCATATAATCGAGATAGGCATAACTTGTGATATCTTTGTATTATATTGTTGGTTGAGTTCATAGATTCTTCTAAGTAATCAAAAGAGGCTAGTTGAATCATTGATTAAATCTAGTTAGGAGCATAACCGAAATAGGTTTTCCGAAAGACCGATCCACTATGCATTCTTGCATATCTTCACAATGCTTAAGTTGGATCATCTCGTGAGGTTAAGACTTAATCGAGGGAGGAGTTTCTGTTGGACGTTTGAACTAATAATAGAGTGAATTCGAGAGACTCACTTAAATATTGGAAGTGAATTATCTAGAGTTAGATCCCGAACAATTATCTTGCACCTATCCTACCAAAACCTATCTTCTCCCACCGATAACCTTAGTTGCTTATTCCTTGTCTCAATAGCCATTAGTCAATAGCTTTAGGTTCTTGGTTAATTTAAATTCTTAATCATATAAATCTCAATTGTTGATCCTCCTAGATAGTAAACAAGCTAGAAACTACAAGATTGTTTTACTCCAATCCCAGTGGACACCATATTATACTATACTGTCTTTGATTAGCGAGCATAATTTTGTGTGTGTGTTTTGCACTCGTTAAACAACAACAGAAATAAATCCAGTATATTTCCGTAAGTGGGGTATGAGGAGGGTAGTGCGTACGCAGACCTTAACCTTACCTACTGAAGGTACAAAGGTTATTTTCAATAGCCACTCGGCTTAAAAAGAGCGAGAAGAAGAAGAAGGGGAAGAAGATGAGGGGACATGGATTAGTAATGCGAGGATTAGTAATATATAGATTAATAGTGCATAGATTATTTCTTGTTGTGTATTTTGTTTATTGCATAAAATTGGATATACCAGATATCATTTAAATTATTTATTTATTTTTAAACTAAGAGACTATGAATTTACTATATCTTTGGCTTTTATAGGCTTCTAGGAAAAAAAAAAAATTAATTTGCTCTTTTGATGTTTTATCTTATACCTGGATTAGTTACAATAGTGATACAAAGTTATACCAAAATTGATGTATAACTTATATAATAATTAATTATATATGGATATTATAATAATGCACTTTAGCTTTTAATATCAGTATCTTTATTAGCAACAAAAAGAAGAAAAAAGACTACACATAAATAAAAAATATATACATTACAATTTACAACCCCTTTATACTATGATTTTTTCCTCTGACATACCACACGAATGATAAAGTGATTTATTTTTATCTGTTTATATCTTGATACACAAACCTCATAAAATAAAATAAAAATTAATGAGCAACGTTACATTTTCGTGTCGATCATTGTCACTACCATTAGTCCATCACTCAGATTTCCGTCCTTTTACTTCGGACAAGTAAATTACTACCACACAGTTGCCAATGAGTGTGGGCGAGAGGGTCTTTTGTCACATTGACTTTTCCTTTGAGATCAAAATTAAATACACAGCTCCAAGAGTGTGTACCAAGTTAAGATTTAAATTTACAAAGCGAAAAATTGAAGTCTTCGGTGGACATACTTAAGTGGACTTCTAATTGGAATAATTCTTGGAATCTTCACGCAAAAGCCAGCGACTTTTGCTACAATCTCTCAATTGAAGTCTTGAGTTCCTACATCTAATATTGACACTCTTGGATTCCTGATAAGTAAAGGGAAGTACTTGTTTCACTCTCTGTATCAATTGAGTGAAAAAATGAAGAGTATTTTATGCTATGCAAAGTTGATATTTGTGTTATTGGGTAGTCTGTATGTTGCTTCAGCTCATAGTGGAGAGCAGCCTTTATCAAATATAGCAATACATAGAGCTACTCTTGCACTTCAGGATTCAGTCGCCATTAAAGCTTATCCATTAATTCTTGGTGCCAAGGTACTTATACCTTGTGGATTTTTGTTTTATTAGTAATCCTTTGTCTTCATCCTCTTAGGTAAATATTTTTTTTTTCTTTTTGTGGTGGGGGTCTTTGGGTAGGGACTAGGGAGGATGAAGCTTTCAAGATGGATATTAGGGGGAAATTGAAACATTTATCTAATCCATTAATTGGTCTATACCTGTAAGCATTCTCTTTGCTTTTACAAAGACCTGCAATCATTGTACAATCTTGTAGTCTTAGCTCGCCGCTGGCTTCTTGATGTTTTCGATTCGCCGCATTTAGGGACGTTTTTTTCTTATAATCAGTCTTGTATTATTCTAACTAATAATTTGTACATTATTCAATAGATTTTTAAGATAAATACAGGGTTCGAAGACGCTTCCGGCACTCTAGCTCCACCCCTGCTTCTAGACAGTAGGCGAGCTAAAGGGAGAAACCCCATTGCTGGAAAACTGTACTGAACAAATAGGATAAAAACAACTTTTTTTGGGTTATATATGAACTGTTGAATCCCCTTGATAAGAAAATATTCTAGTATAATGGTAAAGGAGGTTCAAATATTATCTTAGATCACAAGTTCAAATCGTAGGTGTGATATTCTAGTATTTTTTGTATCCTCTTGTATGAATTTCTGGCTCGGTCGCTGATTCTAGAAATGTCTGGATACTCTTTGTAAGCTATGATATATACGTTAACATGACAGGGTGGTGACACTGAATGGGTAACGGTGGATATTGAGCACCCCAAGCCCTCTCATGACGATTGGGTTGGAGTTTTCTCTCCAGCAAAATTCAAGTATGTTCATTTTTGTATTATCTCTATCTTCCCTAAATGCCTTAAGTAGTTTTAAGCTGTAGCATCCTTATGGTTAGTGAAGTTCATCTTTGAAAGCTTATGGCAGACAAGTCTTGTTAAATTTGCTGCTTGATAATATATCTTCCGATTATGAGTTGATGTAGTCCTTTTGCATCTCAGTGGATCCACATGTTATTTTGAAAACGATCCCAGAGAACAGGCTCCATATATTTGTACAGCACCAATTAAGGTTAGTATAGTTAACGCATATTTTTAAGAACTGAAAGCAATTAGGATTTAGGAGTTGTGTTTGCATTTTCTAACCAAAAATAATGTGTTTTCCGCAGTACAACTTTGCAAATTTCTCCAATTCTGGTTACGTGAAAATAGGGAAATCTTCTCTGAAGTTCCAATTAATCAATCAGCGGGCAGATTTCTCCTTTGCATTGTTTACGGGCGGGTTGTCAAATGTCTGTAAATCAACTGACCTCTATGCTTCATTTTCTCTTCCTTTTTCCTTTTTGCCCCCACCCCAAATTGCTTTGCACTTTAGGTTTATAGAAGTTGCATGAAAAAATAACATTAGATCACTTTTTTGGCTTACATTTAAAGGCTTCCATTGCTCATATTAATGTTCTTATCATATAGTATTTGATTTGATATATCTGTTGAAAGATACGTGAACAGAAATAAAACCTCCATACAACTCAGCATTCAAATTCCAAAATGCAAATCATCCAGCAAGTGCTGCATACCAGTGCTGTAGATGATATTTTGATCCGTCACAAATCTACAAACAAAATAGCTGCTCAAATGCTTGCTAGTTTTAGTATTTTTGTCAAGCTAACTAAATATATGCTATTTGTTGCAGCCAAAGCTGGTGGCAATTTCAAATTCCATATCATTTGCAAATCCTAAAGCACCACTTTATCCACGGCTTGCTTTGGGGAAGTCATGGAATGAAGTAAGTTGGTGCTAATCCTAGTTTATTTCTCTACTACAGAAGAAGGAACATCATCCTCGCCCTACTGTGCTATTCCGTCATTTGGCTCAATAAATACACTAGCTATGTCTGCGTGATGTATCTTCATGTTTTCTTGTATGTGATATAAATCTTCATGTTTTACTCTGTTTCCATAGATGACATTAACCTGGACAAGTGGCTATGACATAGCCGAAGCTGTTCCTTTCATTGAGTGGGGTCGGAAGGGCGATCCTCAACATCGCTCACCAGCAGGAACATTGACATTTGATAGAAACACCATGTGCGGTATGTTACAACTTTAATAACAACATTCCTCACATAGCATCGTATAAATCTTGGAAAGTGAAATTGATCAAGTTACCAATCACAAATTTTGAGATTCACCATGTGTATTGCTAATTTGAGGAAGCAGTGACACTAAAATTGGTTGCCTTCATTTATGCTTCCAAACGTATTTCCAAGAGGGTAAACAAGTTATTGAGAACTTAAAAACATGACGATTGTTAAAGACATGGACCTTGGACCCAACTCAACTTTTCATTTCTTTTACATCAGGACCAAGGTTCATTTCTTTAACAATAATCAAGAGGTATGTGATGAAGAACGCCAAATGGTAATAATCAAGTCTCACACACTTCTCTTTTTCTGGTAACAACAGCCCAAGTGGCTTCACTGGACCTGAGTAGCCTTTTTATGTTAAAGTTATGCTTCAACCTTAAGAAAATGAGGGAAAGAAAATAAGTATCGTACCTACCAATTATTTAAGGAAGACAACCATGGTTTGTGCTCAGGTGCTTCCCTGTTCTGTAATATTGCAAACTCTCATGTGCACTTTCAGGTTCACCTGCTCGTACAGTTGGTTGGCGTGATCCAGGTTTCATACACACTAGCTTCATGAAGGATTTGTGGCCAAACAACTTGTAAGTTTGTAGTACAATTTGTATTGCCTCAGGAATAGAACTTTGACTTGAGAAAATGTTTCATTTATATTTCTGTTGGATTAAACAACAAATTCATCAGGTACACATACAAGATGGGTCACATATTGTCAAATGGTTCTTATGTTTGGAGTAAGATGTATTCCTTTAGATCATCCCCATATCCGGGACAGAACTCGTTGCAACGGGTTATAATTTTTGGAGACATGGGAAAGGTAACATCAAGTACTAATACTGAAAAATTAGAGAATCCGTCTCTCTTCCATTCTTTTCTTTTTGGATATAGTGCCAAAAATAGAATCAAAATTACAAGGTTCCGTAATCATTTTCTTTAATACGAAGTTATAGGCTAACATCTCATTTTCAGTAGGATAAAGCTGAGACAGGTTCTCTGGAATTTCATGTTGGACAATGTGAAATATGAAATATGTGAAAAGTTTTTCTGAAAGGAAAAAAGCGTTGCTTTTTGTAGAATATGAATTTCCAAATGAACTTGAAATCAAAGAAACTTTTGATGAAATCATTCATGATGTCCCAAAAGGTCATTTAAATTGTTATAGTGGAAGCACTAGTTTTATGTCAATTGAATTATTACCTTTCCTACTATGAATATGATAATTCACCTACATTCTGATGTTAGCAAAGGAGTTCAAATATGGGTCCTATATGACAGCTTGATTCTACGGATTCATGTGATTAATGTGAGACATGTCTTATAGGCATTGATTTAAGCATCATATTACCAGGTTGTTACTAAATTTGTTTTCTGGAGCAATATAGTAATTGCTCTGATGGTAAGTAACCCCCACTTCCAACCAAGAGGTTGTGAGTTCGAGTCTCCCCAAGAGCAAGGTGGGAAGTTCTTGGAGGGAAGTATGTCGGGGGTCTATTTGGAAACAGCCTCTCTACCCCAGGGTAGGGGTCGGGGGTGCGTACACACTACCCTCCCCAGACCCCACTAAGTGGGATTATACTGGGTTGTTGTTGTTGTATAGTAATTGCATATAGTTCGAGTTATTAAGACGTATGTTGAGTAACTTGAGCAACAAAATTTTCATTTACTATCATATCCTATATATTGAGTTCAAACTATCATTCATGATCATATTTCCTTTCTTTAGAATGTGTATGAGCAGATAAAGCTGGTGCTACCACTGATCTTATGCGAATGCAAGGCCACTCCATGTGGCATCAGTCATTTACTTTTAAATCGTTGTTAATTGATATAAATATGATGGCCAAAGGTTAAGCTTGTTTTTTCTCCTTTGCTAAGCACTTACATCCAGTTTGGAATTGTTTGCTAATAGGATCACCTCTCACTTATGTAATCTGAATGTTGTGGTAATATTTTATAGTTCCCCTTTGCTTACTATCAGGTCAGGCCCTTCTAGAGTACCCTTTGCATTTTAAAAAACATCACTCTTTTCCTAAGAACTTGAAATCACTAACCATTGACAGCAGCAACAAACCCAGTGTAATCCCACAAAATGGGGTTTGGGGAGGATAGTCTACGCAGACCTTACCCCTACCTTGTGAAGGTAGTGTAATCCCACAAATGAAGTTAGTCACCAACCATTGACTAACTTAAAGAGTGTGTTTCATTGAATGGTTGTGGTAGATATCTTGAGATGCTTTCTGTGGATTATTATTGTAGTAGTTCATTTTGAGCAGAAGACGGGCTTTACAGAATCTTGTGCTTTCATCTTCCTTGAACCTTGCTTCAGTAAAGTTTTTTGTCAATGTGCAAATCAGAACATATTAAACCGTATAGTGATTTTCAGGCTGAGCGTGATGGTTCAAATGAGTATAGTAATTATCAACCAGGCTCACTCAATACAACGGACCAACTCATCAAGGATCTAAAAAACATTGACATAGTTTTTCATATAGGAGACATTACATATGCCAATGGATATATATCACAATGGGACCAATTTACTGCACAAGTGGAACCTATTGCATCAACTGTACCCTATATGATTGCAAGGTTCGTGTCCTCAACAATGTTGTGCGTTATTAAGCTTCACCCTTTACTTTTCATTTATTTCTTTTTCTATGAAATATGAACTCCTTGCAGTGGTAATCATGAGCGTGATTGCCCTGGAACTGGCTCCTTCTATGAGGGTAATGATTCTGGTGGAGAATGTGGAGTGCTAGCTCAAACCATGTTTTATGTTCCCGCAGATAATAGAGCTAAGTTTTGGTAATAAACTATTCTCTATCATTAATTATATTTGACGTGAAAATCTGGGCAATCAGTTGTTTAGAGTCCTCCTCTCCCTCTCCCCACAACACACACACACAAACAAAAAGGAAAGAAAGAATCAGGTTCTGCTGTGACAAGTAAAAGGAATTTTCGTGCTTAAAAAGGGGTGGGTAACTTTTCTCTATTGAACAAAAAAAGGACTTGAAATATTGTTTAAGTGCTTGTACTGAAGAGTAGCTTGTACCTGTGCACATTTTTCCAATTGAAGGTCTTAATTTGTCCAGTCTCCGCAGTGATTGAAGATGAATTCATTGTTTTTTCTCTGTTGATGTTTTTCACTTTTCACAATTTAGAAATACTTTAGAAGTTATAGCTAAAGATGTTGAAGCTTGGCCCTTAAAAAATAAATCAAGATATTCAATTTGGGATGTGGAATAGAGAGATGAGCAAGTTACATTCCTAAAGAAAGCTTATTTGCACCATGTCTGTTGAAAGCACCTGAATCATTTACATTAGAACACTCTCTTCTGTCAAATTTTGGCATTTTGCTATGACTTATGTATCCTAACTGCAGGTATTCAACAGATTATGGCATGTTTCACTTTTGCATAGCAGACAGCGAGCATGATTGGAGAGAGGGATCTGAGCAATATAAATTTATTGAACATTGTCTTGCATCAGTAGACAGACAGAAACAGCCTTGGCTGATTTTTTCTGCCCATCGGGTTCTTGGTTACTCTTCTGACAAATGGTATGGCATAGGAGGTTCATTTGAGGAGCCCATGGGAAGGGAAAGCTTGCAGAAGCTTTGGCAGAAATATAAAGTGGATATTGCATTTTATGGTCATGTTCATAATTATGAAAGAACTTGTCCTATTTACCAGGTAAACATTGCTACTTATTTTTTCCAACTTTTAATCATACAATTTGTTTCTGATATCAAAGCTTACGTCTGAGTTGTATAGACTCAGAACTAGAAATCACATCCATAGTTGGGAAAACTTTATATGGCCGTATGCATTTTACTACTTGTATATCTCAACATGTTGGAGCATTGGCATCAAGTGAATAAACCTATTGGGATAACACTATAATGTGGTGGTCTTTTAGAATACAAAGATGGCCAAGTATAGCTCCGAGGGTCTCACCCAGTGTCTTTAGGGACGTTTATGGGGCGCGAATCGGGGCGGGGCGTACGTAAAACGCATCTGGGCGTTAATGAGAGGCATAGATCCTTTGGGCGCATGCCCCAAGAGATGAGGCACACGCTTAGGCGGAAGACTCGCTTCATAACCGAGACTCACGCCCCAAGGAACTAAACCAATTGAAGGATGAATTTGACAATTTCCCTTATATTTTTAACACCCTTTTTGGTTTTACCCCAAATCTGTCCCCACCCCATTAAAAAGGAAAGCATTAACCTCGTAATAATCGTCCACACTCATAGAATCTTGAGCTTTCTCTTCGTTAGACAGTGAAAAATCAGTAACATGCATTTCTGCTCTTTTTAGAAAATGAGTGCCATTTGTGCTCTTAACAATGATATCAACCTATCTCTGAGCAAATTATTTTGTTTGCACCAAATTTTCGTTACTGTTAAACTACTAGAAAGTTATCCCACTCATATTTTAAAATATATATTCTAAGGCATCTATAATGTTTGTCTTTATAGTTTAGAACTGCATATCATTGCCATGAACATGTTTGATTTTATTTCATTTTTGTTTATTCTTACAAATAATCAATAACACATTTTGCTTATCTTGTTTGGAATATGGATTGTTATTTCGGTTAGAACATTATTGACTTATTGTTAAGATGTATCTCATTTATTAGTATATTTTTTATTGTTAGTTCATATAATTATAATAATTATCCATTTTTTTGTGATTTGTATGAATTTTCTAAAAGAATTATGTAATTTTTAGATTTAAAAATAATTTTAATTTTATTTTATTAATCATAAATTGAAGATCTTTGGGACTTACGCCCAATGTCTCGGGACTTACGCCTCACCCCATGTTGGGTAAAATGCCTCACGCCCCCGCCTTTTAAAACACTGGTCTCACCTACTATATTAGATAATTAATTTTTAGAAGTGTTCTTGCCATTCCCTTTCTGGAAAGATGGACATTTAAATGAGACAGCTTGAAAAGAATAGAGGAAAATACAGTTTATTTGGGAGTTTTGGTTCTAAAGATAGTTTCGTCAGCATTTCAGCAGACATTTTAACCTAACTTGTATTAAGATAAGAGAGGGTACTTGCGTCAAAAGAATTAATAAGAAAGAAAAGGAGAAGCTTGTTTATATGGAATTTTTCCCTTTGTTTCATTTCCATCCAAAACACCTTTGTTTTCTGGCTTCTCTTATTGTTTCCTTCTTTTTCCTTTACCAATAAACCTGTCTTTAACAAGAACATATGCTGGCAGTAATTCATGCTCTTATTATTCGGTCTTTCAAGAGTAAAGAAACTAACCGATTAACTTAATAGACAAGAGCATTTTCTACCAGGATTAATATCTGGACCTTTCTTAAGTAAAGGCAAAACATGAAATGTTTTAAAGGACAGATAGCTGCATGTGATCCATTAGCCTTTACTATAACATAAGTCCATTCTCAGTGTTTTCACATTGGACTTTCCTATGATGCAGAACCAATGCGTGAACTCGGAAAGATCACACTATTCTGGTGTTGTCAATGGGACAATCCATGTTGTTGTAGGTGGCGGAGGGAGCCACTTATCAGAATTCAGTCCAGTTAATACCACTTGGAGTCTTTACAAGGATTATGATTGGGGGTTCGTCAAGCTTACAGCCTTTAATCATTCATCGCTTCTTTTTGAATACAAAAAGAGTAGGGATGGTAAAGTCTATGATTCTTTCACCATCTCAAGGGACTACAAAGATGTCTTAGCTTGTGTCCATGATGGTTGTGAGGCAACCACTCTTGCTTCTTGAACCGATCTAAATGTACACTAGCGAAATCATTCAGCTATAAGATTTGTTGTAATTGGTTCCGATACAATAAAAGAATGTCATAATGTACATTAGCTTTACTTTTTAGCACCTTGAGATTTTCATTGCAGCTGGAGATGATGTTATTTGGGAGTTCCTTCTCGTTTCTTCTTTCTTCAGAATGGTCGTCTCACAATCCAATCCATCCATTTTCACTCCTACCGCGTGATGAATACAGTTTCCAGAGTTCATGTGATAGTTTAACAATAAAATGAATCAGCTACTTTCTATCGCGGATTAGACGCATCGAAGAGTGGAGGGGGGGGGAGAGGTGCATCAAAGAGTGTATCGGAGCTGTTCATAACGAACAATATTCATTCCCAAATGTTCTGTTGTAGAATAATAAGCCAAAAGTATTAACCAGGAGAGTTACGGGCATTTCTTTTTTATCCACTGTTTTTACCTTCGAGAAGGCATTCGCCTAACTTTTGAGCCTGTTTTAACAATATTACGTTCAAGATATTAATTGTTTGACACCAGAGGTAAGTTCAGCTGTCTCTGCAACTCTGCATTCCCTTGCTTTGTAAAAGCTTGGTTACCCAAATTAAGAAACAGTATATGAGATGAGTGGAGAAAAGTGTCTAAATATCAGCCAGGGGAAACCCCTCACAGGATGAAGTAAAAACATGGCATTTATCTTACTAATTCACCATTATTCTCATCTTACATGACGCCAATATGTATTTTCTGGGGTCATATATACACATTCCAAACCAAACAAGGAAAACAATGTAGACGAGAAAGATCATGCCTTCCTGCACATGGCACCTTTAACCAGTCATATCTGCATCTTGAGTCGATCTTCCATCTTCGACACATGAACTGATTGATGCAAAAAGATGTTCAATTCTCAGAGGAGAATGTCGAGCAGCGTACTGGAACAAGACCTGACAAACAAAACCAAGTTACTATGTCAAACGAAACATCCAATGATAACGCAGCACACATCTGAGTCGAAGGACTTAATCCGTGAAATGAATTCTGTCGAAACATGCCAAGATACTTCATTAAAGAGCAAACCATTCAATGATCCAACAGATTTACGCATGGACTACAACAGTGATATGGCATGGTCCCACAAAATTTAGGACGAACACTTGGCACCAGATTTACGTGATTAAAATTTTAAACTGGTAATTGAATCAGCAACTCCAACATAGGACATGGAATCTGAATCCACCATCTAACCTTCGAGTAACTATCAGCAAAAGCACGAGCACGATTGGATTTGCCCAGGTATTGTAGATCAGCTTTCTCCAGTTTACTGTCAACAAAAACTAATCCGCCTTCACCTATAGCAAACTTTATAAGATCTCCACGGTGAAGTTCTGTCTGAAGACCATGAGAACAGATTTCAGTAATGGAAACAAGGAAGGAATGATACATGAAAAGGGGAAGAAAAAGGAAAAGGAGAAAGAAAAAGAGCTACTATGAATTCTGCTCTTTTGGTACCAAAGTGATTTACTTCTTTCTAATTTGGAGGATCGATAAAGCTGACTAGGAGGGCTTTTTCACACACCTCCTCTATCCTTCCTCCTCTTAATCCCAATTAAATAAAGTGCAAAATGATGACACGATCAAACCTTTTGTATGAATTCCCCAAGTAAGCAACCAAATACGACAGGAGGATCATCAGATGTAGCCAGTCTGCCATCATCTAGGAGCTCCAAAACTACCTGGTTGTACAAGAAACAAAATGTGTAAATCTCATTTACCACAATTCACTAATCCACTAGCATATGGTGAATTTCATTCCTCCATTTCAAAAACAATACGATAGCAAATTTGAATACTAGATCCAAAGACAACAGAATACCGATAAGAACAATTCAGCAGCTTTTTTATCCCTAATTCCAGCTCAAAAATTGCAATTTACAATTTTAAAACTTCCAAATTCTCTAAAACTCAAGAAAGAAAAGTAGATTAATGTTTTACTCCAATTGTATAGATATGACCTAAAGAAGCCAATCCCTAGCAAATTGGGTTTTAGGTAAGATAGCGACGAACTCATTCCTGCTACATAAACCGAAGTAGTCGACAAATTTGATTACATCGTCTCAACCTGGAAGCCTTGGCCATGTACCGTTGTAACAAAACATCCTCCTTCATAGCTAAAAGATATATAAACATAAATTCCAAATCCACGTAATTGTCGATATCATTGCCGAATGTGATTATATCATTTTATGACCCTAAACTGCACCAAGCCCCAAGGTTCAGAAAAATCCTTACAACATAAAGTTACACCCTTTAATTTTTCTACTAAGAGATTCAACTTGAATCGGGGACATAATTTCTATTTCTAGCCTTATATGTGTGACAGCTCCCCTATTCATAATGCTATAAACCAAATGATTCACTAAAGTTTTAATTATGACCAGCAAGCACTCCGATATGCCGGTATCATATGTTCTAAATAAGGTAATTTCGTCGTTCGCATCCATAAGTGGATTTTAATACATTACAGAGCCTGGTGAGTAGATTTTTGATGTACTAACCAGTGTTTTGGATAGCGCGCGGCGACAAATAGCGACGAGGGCCCGCTTCACTGAGGCGAGAGGCGCGCAGCGAAGCGCTCGCCTTTTTGATGTGAGGCGACAATTTATACAAAAACATAAAATAGTATATACATATAACTAAAAACTCAATAACAATAATATTTTAATAAGTATTTCATTCAAAAATTATCAAGTCAATATGCAATTAATTCTACTCTATAATACTATAATTCTATACTTGAAAAAACATAGCAAACAAAAAAAAAGGCTACTGCCTCTGAAAAAACAGCAAGAAAGAAGGAAAAAACAAAGCAGAGCAAAAAAATAAAAGGCTACTGCCTCTGGAAACAGCAAAATACGAAGAACAAAACTGAAGAAATAGCCTCTGGAAAAACAGCAAATAAAGGAGAAGACAAACAGAGCAAAAAAAAAATTAAGAGAATAAGAAAGAACTCAGTTTTTGCTCGAAAAATACAGCACAAAAACAGACCCTATTGGCTCTGTTTCTTTTCGAAAAACAGAGGAAAAAAAATAGAAAGGAAGGGTCTGTTTCTTTTCAAAAAACAGAGGAAAAAAATAGAAAGGAGAAAGGAGAGAAAGGAGAAAGGAGAAGAAGCATACCTGTGAAGCTTGAAGAAGACGAAGGATGAAGAAGAAGACTGAACCCTAAAAGTCTCTGTTGTTTTGTTCGCAGGTGAGAAAACTCAAAGACTTTTGTCAAAAAGCCCTAATCGCGAGTTCCCGACTTAAGTCTTGCCCTTTTTTTTTTTTTTTTTTTAAATAGCAACGCAACAGTCGCCTCACGCTACACAGAGAGAGGCGAACGCTATATTGAATCGCAACGCCACAGCCCATCTGTAGCGACACATGCTCGCCTCGCCTCACCTCGCCTCACGCTATTAGCGCTGAGGCGAGCGCTATTTACAACACTGGTACTAACTAACTAACTACTAAGCAAAAACCTGTGAAATCAAGAAATATATGCTTAATTGCTTATGAGCAGGATTAAGGAGAAGAAGCCTAAGTCAAGTAAAATGGTGAGCTTTACAATTTTCTTCATGATAAGCACGTCTATTTTAGGGATCAAGCTCAGACAACCTTAAGTGAGTTGATTAACTTACTCTTTCGTAATACCTAAATATGCCAAATCATTTACCAATTCAAGCTTCAGCCAAGCTCAAACTATTGGCAAGAACTTCAATTGTTCGACAAAAGCAACTCAAACACAGTTTTCTTTAGTTGCCTTGGGAGTTAGTTTTTTTAGTAACTTGATTCGTTTCACAATCCTCGTGTAACCTTATCGATTACATACTTGACTTGTAACAACTTTCAAATTCAAAAGGTACATAATGGAGATAATGGGCAAAGAGTGATGTACCTGTTGTTGACTTGGAACTTGTCCTTTATTATCTGTATCAATGACATACTGGCTACAGTTCTCATCCTTCCAAACCAATGTTAGCGGTGTATTTCCTGTTTGATAATGTGCATGCCTGGGTGCAGAATGGACAATTACAATGAAAAACAGAAAGGATCACGATCAAATGAAAGAACAAAAAGATCACCTGGAGTTTTCCAAAAGCCATAAGGTACAGGAGCTTAAAGGTTTGACTACCGATGAGTGCTAGAGAAACTACAGTAAAACTAGACAATTTAACACTAGAATAGCATAGACCAACTAAAGTGATATGGTCCAAACCATGAAATATATATTTTCAAAATCATACGATTGCTGTATTTTAGTTCCATGGATGCTAACAGTGTCACGATATGCATTCAAAATGAACAGTACAGACAGGGGGAAGGCAAGATAAGGATCAAGTTGTTCACAAGCAACTTCTAAGTGCCATCCATATGCAGCCTAACTGAAGAGTGCACAATAAAAGTTAGAACTATAGGGCAGTGAATATCATGTGGCTCCAGAAAAAGTAAAGATATTGTGGAATAGGGGTTCTTTTGTAAGGGGAAAAAACCAAGTCCTGGTTAAGTTGCTGAGAAAGCACATAACTCTTAAGGACCGACCCATGTAACCAACACCTTAGTTGGATATTCATTTCCAATGAACGCACATATATGTAAACAACTTGCTTTTCGAACGGAGGACGCAGCACTCAGAGTTTCAGAACCTTTAAGGCCTTTGTACTTGTAACAACTCCGTCTCATTTTGAATAAGCGTCTTAATCTTCTACCAGAATTCCGCACCCATATAATAAGAGAGAGAACGCGGAAAAGCTTCTTAAACCTAACAAACAAATTTGAAGTAATAGGTTCAAAACATGAATATTTCCTAAACTGGAACACAATATAATGTTCATACAGCTACATCATCTCTAATGAGCTTCTCTCCTTCATGATTTTCATTTGAACAAAAAAATTAACTGACGTGTTCCGCAGATTGAGATAGAGAGAATATGAAGCATGGGACACCAGCGTCAGGCATGATAATTATATGAAGTTCTGAAATTAGAGGGACACAAATCCACTAGGACATAATATTTTATATTTACATAATTGAGTATATGACCTAGGATATTTCAAGAAAACATCTAGATCTAGTAGCTATAAATAATACTATATTTCATTAACTCCCTAAACTGGAATACCACATATTATTCACACAAGCTAGAACATTTTAATGAGCTTCTCTCCTTCATGATAGTTAAAAAAAGTTAAGCATTACACAAATTGAAGATCACCAGTTCACCACTAGAAAGCATTGGACACCCACGTTGGGCATGAAATGAAGTTTTTTGAAAATTAGAGGACCACTAGGAGACAAAAATTTCATGTCGTATCTGAACCGGTGTCCCAAGCTTCATAGCTATATTCGTATGAAGCATTAGACAGACACAATCCACCAGGACACACCTTGTCAAAAAATACGACTAGGAAAAATATGTCATCAATTTAATTTCCACAACAGCCTCCATGGAGATCATTGGAGTAGATATCGGCCTCAACGACTAAGTTAGTTCAACGGACTAACGGAAGACCCAAGTCAAACTAAGACTCCAAGGATCTGGACGACTATAAATATGAGATGAAGGACAAGCTACCAGGCATCCAACAATACTCAAAATCATTCAACTACACAGCCTTCTGCTATACACAACTTCCATTTTTCCGTGACTTACACTTGTATTTTCTCTAAAGAGCACTGTACCTTCCATATTTAGTTTCTTTAGAAGCTCTTAGCTTGTACTCCTTCATCACCATACTTGTAATTTAGCCTAGGCCTCTATCTCATGGAGATAGCATTGCACTACGTGAAGTCCGACGACAATAATATAAATACGCTCTCTTTTCTCTCTATTTTCCTGTTGCCATTTCCATGTTATTCTTACGTTTGTGCATCTTTCTTGACCTCTCACCATATTCGACCGTAGAGAAAAAATTTCCTCTAAAGATGCCACAAAGGACTCCACCATCAGTAAAGGAAGGACAGAGTGGCATCTTTTGTAAACAAAAACTCAGATAAAATACTTTTTGAAAGTGTAGCATCTTTCTTCAAGGATATAACTCAAAACAACTAAGACGGAAAAGGATTGTTTAAGAACTTCAGAGGCCTTTAACCAGATTAGTCTGATGGCAATCCACTTGGTTTACAAGATCTAGAAGCCCTCTCATCAAAGAAATTAATTCTGAATGGCAGCTTACTTTCTCATGTATAACACTCGAAACATCATAGCAAACACTTTTTGTGATGTGATAAGCTTTTAATGGTCAAACGAACAAGTTAAAGAAAAGCTTATTTACTGTGTAACTTACTTCTTTATATGCTTGCTATTTTCTTTTCTTTTTTCTTTTTTCTTTTTTTCGAGACCCCACTAATGGGATTCTACTGGGTTGTTGTTGTTGTTTCTTTTTCTTTTTTCCTTTTTATCATTGAAAGAGATGAAGAGAAAGAGTTGCGAACTTCAAGAGCAAATTATGTTCACGGTTTGTAATACATTGACTTCTACTAAACAAATGAGAGATAAACAGCAAAAGGGATCTTACTTGTTGTAAAACAGTAATCCATCCTTGACATATGGAACTTGTCCTGCATAAGCTGTGTGTAGTCCTTCTTTGTCACAGTTGTAGACAGGAAGTGTACTAAATTTATATCTATGATAAGTTGAGGGAGCATCACAAGCTCCCGTCTCAGCAAGCTTGCTGTTTAACCAAAAGAATCTGAATTCTGCCGTGCACTCATATAACGAAAGTCCCGCCCAACATACACCGTCAATGACATAATATGTTTCATCAGACTGCCACATTAAAGACAATGCAGAACATTACAGGCATACAGAACAAAATACGAGCAACAATGATACATGATTCAATTGTTACCTCATGAAATATGCAATCGAGAATACAGTATGACTGAGCAGATTTACTGTTATTAGTCCTGGCACCATTGGGTAGAGCAGAAGGAAAACGGTGTAAGCGAACTCCATTGCGCAGTCTACTGATTGTTGTTCCGTCAGAAGAAACAACAAAACATCGTTTTCCAGCTGGCCTAGCAAATACATACCTGCACACCAAATTCGACCTAAAATTAGTTATATACTTAAAATTATATTCATTAGGTTGAATTAAGCAAACTATTCACAACAAAGGAAAAGTACCAGCGACCAGTGGCAGAGCCAGATGTTCTAACAGGCAGACAAAAACACTACACTAAAAGTTTTTCTAGCCAAGCTCAAAGCTTCAATTTTGACCTAGTCTAAATTTGAAGATTGACCATATCACAAACACAAAGTTGAATTGCCAAACTCAGCTTCTGAAAAAATTTAAATGCTTAACATCAGTTCTGTCAATAAGAATCACAATTCAAATTTTATGAAGTGAAACTAAAAATTTTAACCTTTCAATTTGACAAGTGTTAAAATTGAATACATAAATATAGAAATCCTCTATATTCAAAGGAACCAAAAAGGAGCAAGTAAAATGTTACCAATCCGTGTTCAAGTTATCAGGAACATCAATCATCCATTCAGGAAGCATAAGCTGCTTGGCGAACCATTGACGAGCTTCAGGTCCTCTGAGCTTAGTAGCTTGACGAATATCGTGTGCATCCTTAGGATGTCCAAAATCGGCGTCAGTTTCATCGGGAAAGGATTCGGCAGGGACGGAAGCAACTTCTATATCGAGCTGTTGTTCTTTGGAAGCGGACTTGTAGTCATCGTCTTGCGTGGGTTGAAGAGAGAGGACTGTGGAAGCTAAACGACGGGCTTGTAACTGAGCGTCACGGCGATTTTGGCACTGCCGGAGCAATGAAAGTTCCCGGCGTCTTTGTTGGTCTGAGATCGCCGGCCGTTTGAACGGACGGCGTATATCGTGTGAGCTCATCCTCTGTCTTGCTCGACGTGAAAGTGGGAATTTTGGTAATGGCTATGTTTAAACTTGCAGCGATCCCTCTTCTTTGCCAAAGTTGTAAAAGTAGTACTTTTCTAAGTACGAAATAGTGATGAGAAATTGGCAAAAAATGGTCCTTTATGTTTGGGAAGGTCTAGCCGTCCGGCTCCATTCGGCCATAAGTTTTGCCAAAATAAATTTGAGATTTATTTTCAAAACTCATGTTTGGTCATAAATTTTGCTCATATTTTAGCCAAATTCCAAATCAAAAATTTTAAATTTCAAAATCAGCTATTGAGCTGAATTTGGGCCAAAATCCCAAAACTTGAGAATTATATACATATTTTTTCAAAATAAAGTTGGAAAATATATTTTGAAAATGTATGTCCAAACATATTTTTATTTTCAAACCAAACTTCACCCAAATCATATTTTTCAAAATAAATTTGGAATCTATGGCCAAACGCTAGCTAAGCAAGCGTTTGTACATGGATTGAAACTTAAAAAAGAAATTTTGAAGTTGTGTTAAATAATAATTTTTAAAAGTTTAAGTTGTGTTTTGACATATTTTTTATTTGAGAAAAATTAAAGTTTTGTGACCGGAAGAAACTGCCCTAAATCAGTTTTTGAGAAATTGAAAAAAAAATTAAAATTTCTTTTCCCAAAATATGATCATATTTAAAAAACAAACAATGTTTTTAAAAAAGATTTAAAAAATAAAGCCAAAATCTATGGCCAAAGGGAAGCTACGTTAATTCCTTAAATACCCTAAACAATTTTGATCATTTAAATTTATCAAAAGTGAGCAATATCTGCCTATATAACTGGAGTTAGGGGTGTACAAGCCAAACCGAACTGACGAACCAAGTCAAAACGAATAAAAAACCCGACTTGTGATTTGGTTTGGTTGGTTTGGTGTTGGAAAATAAAAAACCGATTGCTCTTGGTTTGGTTTGGCATTAACAAAAAATAAATCAAATCGAATCTAAACCAAACCGATATTATATATAAATAAATTTTAGAAATTTTATACATAAAAAATAATCATTAAAATCTAATTTGTAAGTATTTTCTAAACTATTTTATAGTTTTCAATGTCTTGAGATATTATTTATTTGTGGGTTTGTAAATTCAATATCCACTAAGTGATTCTATCTACATAACCTAAATATCAAGTCTAAACTAAAACCCAACAAGATAAATATCACGACCCGGATTTTTCACCATCGGGATCGTGATGGCGCCTACTCGTGGTAGCTAGGCAAGCCAAGTTACTCACTGTTTTCATAAATAAAAACATCCTCTTGTCAATTTAATAGCATGAATAATGATAATAATAACAATAGCTGCGGAAGTCTAATTTTATAAGTCTGAAAATAAATGTGAACTGCTCAACAATATCCTCTACCCAAGATTTGGTGTCACAAGATCACGAACCACTAAGAATAAACAACATATAATGGTCTGAAAGAAATATAACAACCGTCTATCTCGAAACAATAAGACTACAGTATAAATAAAAAGCATAAGAAGAGACGTCGGGCCTGCAGACGTCTGCAAGCTACCTCAGTCTCGTAGTAATAAGATCATGCTATCGAACTACTGGTGCTGCTGCTGCTGCTGCTCAAAACCTGGACCTGTGCAAAAACGCACAGAAGTGTAGTATCAGCACAACCGAACCCATGTGCTGATAAGTGCATGGCCTATCCCGGCGAAGTAGCGACAAGGCTAGGACCAGACACTCACATAAACCTGTGCAGTGCTATATACATATGTACCATAAAAACAACAGAAATACTGAACTAAACAAATAAAAGGGAGGGAACATGCTATGGGGAGCACAATTGAATATATATAATTCATCAGTGAAATAGAAACAGAGCGCAACAATAATTATCACAAAATAAAAAATTCAATAGTTGCACGGCATCACCCTTCGTGCTTTTACTCTCATTCTCACCCAAACAATCATCTAAAAATGCACGGCATCACCCTTCGTGCTTTTACTCTCATTCTCACCCAAACAATCATCTAAAAATGCACGGCATCACCCTTCGTGTTTTTCCTCACATAACTCTCATTTCATGGCACGGAATGACCTTTCGTCCAAATATAATCAAATCAGAGCACGGAATGCACCTTTGTGCATAATTAGTCACAACATAGCACGGAATGACCCTTCGTGCAATTATAATCAGAAATAGCACGGAATGACCCTTCGTGCAATTATAATCAGAAATAGCACGGAATGACCCTTCGTGCAATATCAGTCACAACATAGCACGGAATGACCCTTCGTGCAATATCACTCTTCCTTACCCAAACA
>MU764109.1:20749-62706 GCA_026770625.1 Nicotiana glauca | reverse complement strand
CGGAAAATGATTAACTTGGAAGTATTGCCTAAGTTTGAATGCGAAAAATCAAAATGCCAAATATGTGTGGAATCTAAGTATGTTAAACATCCTTATAAGTCGGTTGAAAGGAATTGAGATCCTTTAGACTTAATTCACACAGATATTTGTGACATAAAGTCAATACCATCTCGTGGTGGAAAGAAGTATTTCATAGCTTTTATTGACGACAGTACTCGATATTGCTATGTTTACTTACTTAATAGTAAAGATGAAGCAATATACGCATTCAAGCAATACAAAAATGAAGTTGAAACGCAACTTAACAAGAAAATCAAAATGATAAGAAGTGATAGGGGTGGTGAATATGAATCTCCTTTTGAACAAATATGTTTAGAATATGAAATTATTCATCAAACAACGGGCCCTTACACGCCCCAATCCAATGGGATTGCAGAAAGAAAGAATCGTCCATTAATGGAGATGATGAACGCATTATTCATAAGTTCTAGATTGCCACAGAACTTGTGGGGGGAAGCCGTTCTTATGGCTAGCCGAATACTAAATCGAGTAACCCATAGCAAATCACAATCCATTCCATATGAAAAATGGAAAAAAGGAAGCCCAACTTGAATTATTTGAAAGTGTGGAGGTGTTTGGCAAAAGTGCAAGTTCCTAAACCCAAAAGGGTAAAAATAGGACCGAAAACCATTGATTGTGTTTTCATAGGATATGCGACCAATAGTAAAGCATATCGATTTCTGGTTCATAAATCAGAAAATCCCGACATTCATAATAATACGGTTATAGAATTAGATAATGCTGAGTTCTTTGAAAATATATATCCATATAAAAAGGAATGCGAATCGATTGGTGAAGGATGTAAATGACCTCGGGAAGAAATAAAAGAAAGTACATTTAATCAGGAGGATCCAAGATGTAGTAAACGTCAAAGAACATCTACTTAATTTGAAACAGATTTTGTGATTTTCTTATTGGAGAATGAGCCTCAGACATTTAAAGAAGCTATGTCTTCTTCGGAATCATTGTTCGGGAAAGAGGCAGTCAATAGTGAAATAGAATCCATATTGAACAACCATACATGGGAATTGGTTGATCTTCCTCCTGGAAATAAACCTTTGGGTAGTAAATGGATTTATAAAAGAAAAATGAAAGATGATGACACTATTGATAAATTTAAGGCAAGACTTGTTGTCAAAGGGTATAGATAATGAGCAGATACATATTCTCCAGTAACGAAAATTACGTCCATACGACTGTTAGTAGCTATAGCTGCAGTTTATGGTCTTGAAATTCATCAAATGGACATAAAGATAGCCTTCTTAAATGGAGATTTGGAGGAAGAAATCTACATGGAACAACCTGAAGGGTTTGTGGTTCCAAGTAAAGAAAAGAAGGTATGTAGACTTGTTAAGTCCCTCTACGGACTAAAACAAGCGCCCAATAATGGCATGCGAATTTTGACCAAACAATATTTTCAAATGGTTTTAAAATAAATGAATGTGATAAATGTGTGTACATTAAAAATGTTCCAAATCACATAGTCATTGTTTGCCTATATGTGGATGATATGTTGATAATGAGTAATGACATTGCCAACATAAATGCGACTAAGCGTATGCTAACTAGCAAGTTTGGTATGAAAGACTTGGGAGTTGCAGATTTAATTCTGGGGATTAAGATCCAAAAGACTCCTCAAGGTCTGGCATTGTCACAATATTAAGACAGTACTTGAAAAATTCAAGCACTTGGGCTTTAAAGTTGCAAAGACTCCAATTGACGTGAATCTTGCATTGGCAAAGAATAAAGGCCAAAGTATATCACAATTGGACTATGCTAGTGTGTTGGGATGCTTAATGTACATCATGAATTGTACATAACCAGATATAGATTGTGCTATAAGTAAACCGAGTCGATACACGAGCAATCCAGGTCAATCTCATTGGATGGCAATGAAACGAGTTTTGGAATATTTAGAACATACCCAAAACTTTAATTTGCATTACAGTAAATATTCTGCGGTGATTGAATGATATTGTAATGCAAATTAGATCACCGGTTCAACTGATTCGAAGTCCATAAGTAGATATGTATTCACTATTGGTGGAGGAGAGGTATCTTGGAAGTCGTCCAAATAAACTTGTATTGCCCGCTCTACAATGGAGGCTGAGTTCATAGCCTTAGATAAAGCCGGTGAAGAAGCTGAATGGCTCCAAAATTTCTTAGAAGACATTCCATTTTGGCCCAAATCGTTGGCACCAATATGCATACATTGTGATAGCCAAGCGGCAATTGGAAGGGCTAGGAGCGTTATATATAACAGTAAATCTCGTCATATACGACGAAGACGTAAAACCGTTAGGCAATTACTCTCTAGAGGAATTATCACGATTGACTATGTAAAGTCAAGTGATAATGTGTCGGACCCACTAACAAAAGGCCTAACTAGATAGGTAGTTGAGAAATCATCAAGGGGAATGGTACTATGGCCTAGAACAAGTCATTGTGGCGGTAACTCTACCTAGAAGACTGGAGATCACAAGATCTAGGTTCAAGGAGATCAAACAAAGTCATTAATGACGGTTCAACATTGTCAACAAAAATTTTGGTCCATTCTCGTAATAAGACAATGTTCAGTACCAAGGATAAAGCATTAAGGCTTTTTAATGATTTTTAAATTTGATACATGGTATATCAAATAGTGTATCTACAGGATAACACGTTTAGGAATCACCTATGAAAGTGTGAAGTGTTAGCCGCTTCAAGGAGAAATTTGCATGGCAAATTCTCTACATACTTATAAAACCAGGCGGTGTTCATGGCTGAAACGAACATAACAACGAGAAACAAAGACGGTTAAGGGTTGATTGTATGACTTATGGTTGTCTATGTATACACTAAAGTTCGGTAGTTCAAAGATATCAAATCTACCGATTGACCGAGTATATCCGACATAAGTTCACTACGAAAAATTCAAAGGGAAACCTACTTATCCAGATACAATTAATCCTTACTTGCGAATCACACAAGTTTTTCATGCATACTTCCGTGATATAGCCATTCCACATTCATGTGGGGGTTTGTTGAGTTTCTGTTTAATATGGAAATATATTTAAAAAAGGGTGAATGAGAAATGGAGGGAATATGAATTTTTGAGTAAAATTTTAAATTTTCCTTTCCATTTAATGAGACATTGTCCCTTACTGGCAGAGGAAAAGAATTTTGGTGGGTTTGTATACAAATGAACTTCATGTAGCTCTTAAAAAGTTAGGAAGAAGGCAAGCCTCGCGTCGTCGTCGTCGCTCGCTCGGCTCGGCTTCGGCTTCGGATTTGGATTTGGTCAAATGATCTATTGATTGATTAATTTTTTGGACCAAATTTATTTGTTAATAGTGAATATTAACGTGATATTATCCGTGTTTGTAACGGATATTTTCCAATCCGTGAACATTAATTAAAAGGCTTAGTGCTCCAGCCACTAGGAGTGTTTCCTCTATTAATGCTTAGTGCTCCAGCCACCATGATTGCTTCCTCCATTATAGTGTGTCTATCAGCTGATTACACTATAAAATAAAAGTGCCAGCAGCTTGTTCAAAGACAGAAAAGGGACAGAAAGCAACGAGCAATCTGATTTCCTCTCAACATTTGGCAATACATTGCATTCCTTCCTCTCAAAATTTTCATTCGACTTATGAGTTCTCCTCCCTTATTCCGCACTATTTTTTAACTACAAATAAAGCATCCGTAAGTGTGATTTGCTACCGAACTTTGTATTCGTTGAAACACTAGGGTTTGAAGTACCGCTATACCAGTGTGTAATTCGTTCTATCCTGGGAGGAAATAATCCATAACCTTGGGTACTAGTAGGGGATTAAATTCCTTAAGGAAACACTTTCAATTCAGTGGGCTCAAATTAATTACTGTCTCATTTATATTTACGTTTATACGCTAACGTTCTATTTTCAGAATTATTATTTACAAATACAGGATAATAACAGGAACCAACAGTTGTAGGAGTATCCAATCCATGAGCCGCTTGATCCTACTAAAACTAGACTCACATGAATACTGCGTACACAAATTCATAGCCAACTACTTCTGGGTCGTCTGGAACTAATGATCGAAGTTGACGTATGCATCTGCCTGCTGATCTAGCAGCTTTGCGCGCCTTTGCACACCTTCACAGAAAGATTCATATCTTGGTGCATGGATATTGGAATCACGAGCGCTTTCTAGGTAGGAAAACTAGGCTACCTGAACTACGACTTCTGTAAATATCACAATCAGATTGACCCTATATCTTCCCAGATGTATTCTAGGAGTTAGGTGATTAAATTTTGACATACGAGCTCCTTCAGCTTTGCGTGCTCTCGACAAAAGATTCATATCCTGAGATCAGAGATTCCAAATCTCAAGCCGCTTGATTCTACTGATTCTAGACTCAAAGAAATCCAGCATATCAAAAATTAAGAGACAAATTCCTTCTGCATTGTCTGGAATTAATTTTTAAAGTTGGCATATGCGTCTGGCCCGTTGATCTCACAGCTCTGCACACTCTTGATGAAAAAATCCTACCTCGAGATAGGAGTGTCCAAATGACAACCCGTTTGTGGCACTAAAAATTAGACTCCCGGAGCTACCACATATGTAGAAATCACAGTCAGAATATCCCTAGGTTTTCCCAGATAATTTGCTGAATCTGGAAGACGAGTTCCGACATGTTGGCTCGATGTTTTCAGCTTTACATGCTCTTTCTAAAAAAATGCATATCTCAAGATAGGAGCATACAAACTATGAGTTGTTTACATTGTTGTTAAGAAGACTCGGTGAGATACAATATCTATAAACGTCGAAGCTCCAGCCCTTCTGATCCACACGCAACAAATCTTTGATCAATCAAGCGCCGAAATCGAGAGGATTATTAGGGCTGCATACTTCTTTTTTCCCCTTTTCTTTTGTTGCAGGCTGGGAGATGATATACATGGCGAGTTATCCCATACACATCATGAGAATAAGTGGATGATCACAACTTCTTTAATGTAGGTTCATGAAAGGTACGATCCATCAAGATTTGACGGAGAAGTGCACATCACAATACTGACCATCCGCATTGAAGTGTCGTGTCATTAACACTGATTCTTGTTATTGGGTGAAAGTTTCATGTCGTTGCCTTTGTTGCTTGTGCGTAGCTTGTGGAACTGTAGCTTTCAGATACTCAACGACCTAACTCATGGCCGAGGCTAGAGATTAGCGAGGCTCCCTAATTTTAACTTCCCTTTCTATGCTAATTAGTTTTAATTAAACTTTTTGTTACTCATGCTAACCTTTTTCTTCCTTTCATTTCTTATAGCGTTGGGTTGTGAAGAAGTATTCATGAAGCAGCAGAACCACAAAACGAAATCAACATTAGCCCATGAAGCATTGGTCCGAAAAAGTAACGTCTCAATTAGTGCACCGAATGCATCTATTAAGCAACCCAACCAACAGGGACCAGAGCATACAGTACTCTATAGGAAGATAGCAGTGAGCCTTAAATCGAATTAAGCGTCTCATTGTCAACATTGATACTTATTGTTAACCCGAGCTTTCTACCGTCGACACCAATCAATCATATGAAATCACAAGTTTCATGTCATCCGCATAGACATTTATGAGTGTAGTTGAAGTGTCGTGTTGCTGAAACGTCGTGCTATTGCCACCGAGGACTTTCAAGATACTTTCTTTTATATGATTTTGCGAGATTTCCAGCGATCTTGATATCCCTAAGAAGATGCATTGCTAGTGAATCTATCTTCTCTTTGTGGCTTGATGAGAGAGACATATGAAGTGTTCTTTCGACCTTGGCGACAAAATTCCTACTATTGGAGGCTTGGAGAGACAATATTTCATCTTTGGGGACATGTACTACATTGTATCATTGCAGGTTGACGAGGAAGACAACTGGAGTAGGCCTTTCCAACTTCGGCGAGCAAACACTTAGTGCGTCTCTGCAAAAATATTTATTTCTCGATGCAGGAGCGATGAAATCACAAGTCGCTTCTTCCTAAAGAATCATAACTCAAAGGCCTGGAACATAAAAAAATTAGCACCAAATTCCTTGAGGATTAGCTGCAATATTTTTTTTGAAGCTGATAAACGTGTCCAGTGTTTTAACTTTACAACATTGTATAGTCTAGCCAAAAGATTGATATCTCGAGATAGGAGTGTCCGAATTGCGATCCAATTGCACCATTGGAAAGAAAGCTCTGAAACCTATCACACCTGAAAATTACATAGTAGGATTCCCCTCATAATGGCTGCAATAATATTCTGAAGTTGCTTCTGATGTATGTTGTACTTGCAATCTAGCTTTGCGCACTCCTATAGAAAAGTTCATATCTCGAGCTAGGAGACTCCAAATTGCAATATGTTTGTGCAGTTAGAGAGTAAAATTATATAGCTGAAACACAAATGAATTTTACGAAAGAAATCCTTTCGAAATTGGAACAGAAAATTCTCAAAATCTACCTAGCTGTAGTAACTTTCAGATTCGTGTAACTCCGACAAAAGAAATAGTATCTTAAGCTAGGAGATCCAAATTTCAATCCGTTTGTGCGGTTAGAGAGTAAACGCATAGAGATGCAACATAAATGAATTTCACGACAGAACTCTTTTCGAGCTAGGAACAGAAAATTCTCAAAGTCCACCTAACTTTGTAACTTTCAGATTCGTGTAGCTCCGACAACAAAAATCGTATCTTGAGCTAGGAGCCTCCAAATTGCAAACAGATTATGTTGTTAGAGATTAGAAATCCAAATCTATAACATATAAAATGTTTGGGGTAGAACATCTTTTGGATGGATTGCAATAGTTTTCCAAAGTTGATCATGTCGTCCGTTGAGCTCGCTTTCCAGCTTTATATTCTCTGAGTTGTCCTATGAATGTTTTTTTTCTTTTGAAATTTACTCTACAATCTTGGATGTAGTAAGTTTTGCTATCATGCCTCACAAATCTTATCTCTTCGTTTTCTTTTGCAGACTCGCAAAGAAGCTCAAAGGGTCGAGATATCAGACTGAGGTGTCATGTAAGATGCAAAGCCACCCCTTCACCAACCATTGCACTTGATAGGTTGATAGTCTTGAAGTTCATCAATGGCGACTCCCACGGTATTTGAAGATTTTTTCAAGAGAGATGACTTCTTATATACGAGGCATTGAGGATAGTGTAATAAAATGTGGAGATGTCATATGGACTTGGAAGAAGCATTCAAGACGAGTCGGCTACAAAGCCTAGTTTACGATCATTTTCATGACTTAGGCTTTTATATTGGAAAACATCTAACCTTTTGTCTCTACATTTTTTTTTGATGTATCAACTTTTGTACTATTGAAGCAATAAAACATCGTTTATACTTCAAAGAAAATCATCTATTTTCCTCATAGATATGTGCCTCTACACTTGGAAGAATTAATGTAATGATCCGATGACGCCAAACTTTTATTTTTTTAAAACTCATGCGACTGAACTTAGAATGAAACTCTAAGCTGCCTACGTACCTCGGTGAAGAGGATCAAGTCATAACGTAGTTCAGAGGGATGAGTTCCTATTTTTGTTTTTTGTTTTTTTGGTCTTGACTTTTGCCTAGGCCACCTTTTTCGAGGTTTTCAACCTAGCAGGCTCTTTTTTTTCCTCGTAAACGGTTTAGACTCATGCGGACCAGGAGTGTTGCAATGTGCAGTTTAAGCTCATACATCAAGGAGCGTCATAACTTGCAATTTAGGCTCGTACATCGAGGAGCATAGGTGACTTTCATGGGAAGTACTGCTTCAAAAAATTTCCGTTGATCGGATCAACTTTGGGACCATCCTTATCGACAATTTTGTATGCGCCACTTGAATGGGTTTCTTTCACAACATATGGCCCATCCCATTTTGAGGTAAACTTGTCACTTTTGCGTTTGTTGAGGATTATGGGTCATCAAAAAGCTAGGACTAAGCCTCCCACTTGGAATGATCGTGGCCGCACTTTCTTGTTGAAGGCTCTAGCTAGTCGAGCTTGATAGCATTCCAATATTTGTTGCGCTTCTAATCTTTTCTCATCCAGTGCCTCTAACTCTGCTAAGAAAAGTTGAGCATTCTCTTCGGATGTGAGTCCTTCTTGGATTTCTCTCCGCAATGATGGAATTTGTTGCTCCAACGGCAGGACTGCTTCTACGCCATATACCAAAGAGTAAGGAGTTTCTTGTGTAGCAGTTCTGAAGGTTGTTCAGTATGCCCACAAAGCTTCACCAATTCTCTCATGCCAGTCTTTTTTGTTCTTTGCAACAACTTTCTTCAAAAGGTTACCAAGCGTCTTGTTAAAAGCTTCAACAAGGCCATTGGCGGGTGCATTATACATTGAAGACTTATGTTGCTTGAAATTGAACTTCTCGCATAGACTCTTCAGGATATTGTTGTCATATGGCGTTCCATTATCAGTGATTATGTATCTTGGCATGCCATAACTAAAAATTATATATGACTTGATAAAATCGACAACAATTTCCTTTTTCACCTCCTTTAGTGGAACAACTTTAGCCCATCTAGAAAAGTAGTCTGTAGCGGCCAATATGTACATCTGTCCCTTTGATGACTTTGGAAGTGGTCCAACAATGTCAAGTCCCCATACATCAAAAGGCCATGAAGCTACAGTTGGATGAAGCGGCTCTGGAGCTTGATGGATGTAGTTGGCATGAAATTGACATGCTTGACATATTTTGGCATGCTCAATGCAATCCTTCACCATTTTCGTCCGGTAGTAGCCTATCCTCTTAATGCGAAAATGGAGCTTGGGACCAGATTGATGTGCTCCACATGAGACAGAGTGTGCTTCCTCCATTGCTTGGCGGGCTTATTCTTTGTCAAGATATCTCAAGAATATTCCTTCAAAGGAGCGACGAAACAATGTCCCCTTATAGAAGATGAATCGTGGTGCTCTTCATTTGATGTTTGTTCTTTATCGCAGATCCTCAGGTAACTTTCCATATTCAAGGTACTCTATCGGTGGTTTCCTCCAATCTTCCTCTTCAATCACTCCAACAGACGTATGATGACTTTCGTTGATTTGAAGATTAAGAAGTCTAGGAATAATCCATTGATGACACACGTATACCTTTGTTGACTCATTCTCTCCAAGTGCCATGGTCGTGGCTAAGTTAGCCAAAGCATCTGCCATGCGATTCGCTTCTCTTGGGATATGGTTTAAGAAAACTTGGTCGAATATTTCAAGTAAACCATAAGCATATTGATGGTATGGCAAGAGATCTTCCTTCTTTACCTCGTAACTTCCCAAAAGTTGGTTTATGATAAGATTAGAGTCCCCGTAGATCTCCAACTGTGGAATCTTCATATCTAACGCTATTTCGAGAACGACGATCAAAGCTTGATATTCTGCAGCATTATTGGAGCATGTTTCACCTAAAATAAAGAAGAATGACAAGACTTGTCTTTCTGGAGAGATCAACACAACACCTACCCCGCACCATTATGACATGCAGATCCATCAAAGAACATTGTCCATGGTGGCAATTCTTTGATGAACAAAGCGTCTTCATCCGGAAACTCATCCAAAAGCTCCCACTCTACCAGAAGCGGGTGATCAGCCAGAAAATTGGCTAGTGTTTGTCCTTTCACAATTTTTTGAGGTGTGTATGTGATCTCATATTGGTTAAACAATATGGACCATCTTGCTAGGCGTCCAGAAAGAATAGGTCGAGTCATCACAAACTCCACGAGATCTGCTCGATAGATGAGTTTGATTGTGTATGCTTCAAAATAATGCCTTGGTTTCTTTATTGCATAAAGCAACGCTAAGTATATTTTCTCAACAAGCGTATAGTTCAACTCAGCTCCTATCAGAGTTCGACTAAGGTAGTAAAAGTCTTGTTCCTTTCCTTCCTCATTCTCTTGAGCAAGTAGTGATCCAAGTGAACATTCTTGTGCCACGATGTAGAGTATCAATGACTTCCCAAGCATTGGCTCCCCTAACACAGGTGGATTCAGCAAGTATGTTTTGATGCTTTCAAAAGTATTTTGATATGACTGATACCAATGAAAAGGGATATCCTTTCTCAATAGATGATTAGAGGGGCTAGATTAGAGATGAACCTCCGGATGAATGCTAAGTTTCCTTGGAGACTTCGAAGCTCCCTCAAGTTATTTGGCCTGGGCATTTTCTGAATGGCATTAATATTTTCAAGATCAACTACAATCCTAAGATGGCACACAATGAATCCAAGAAACTTTCTTGACGTAACTCCAAATGCACACTTGAGTGGATTCATCTTCAGGTCGAATTTTCTTAACCTTTCAAAAATAATTCAAAGGTATTCAAGGTGATAACGCCTATTATTCGTCTTCACCACCAAGTCATCGACGTAGCATTCAACCCTCTTATGAAGCATGTCATCAAAGATGTTTTGCATCGCGCGTTGGTGGGTGGCACCGGCATTCTTTAGACCTGTAACGACCCGATCGGTCGTTTTGAGCCCTATCGTATCGTGCATCAGTTTGAGGCTATGAACGGCTTCATTTCAGGTATTGTGACTTGTACGTGTGGTCGGAATTAAATTTCGGGAAGTCTAGAGTTAATATAGAAGGAGAATTCTTGTTTCGAAAGCTTAAAGTTGAAATAATGAGCTAGGATTGGAATTTTGAGTAAACGACCTCGAAATTGGGATCTGAAAGTTCCAGCAGGTTCGTAGATGATTTCAGACTTGGGCGTAAGCCCGTTTCAAGTTTTGGATTACTCGAGAATGTTTTGACGCCTATTAAGGAAGTTAGCATTTTAGAAGAAATTTCATAAGTTTGGCTTGAAGTGTATTTCAGTGTTATCGATACCCATTTGAGATTCTGAGACTGCGAATAGCTCTGTATGGTGATTTTGGAATTGGGGGCGCGATCGAAAGTGAATTCGGAGGTCTGTAGGTCATTTTGAAGTCATTTGACTAAAGATAGAAAATTGAAGGTTTTGAGAAGTTTGACCGAAAGTGGAATTTTTGATATCAGGGTCGGAATCCGATTCCAAAAGTCGGAGTAGGTCCGTAATCTCGAATATGACGTGTGCGCAAAATTTGTGGTCAATCGGTTGTGATTTGATAGGTTTAAACATCGAAATATAAGTTTGAAATTTTAAAGTTCATAAAGCTTGAATTGGGTGTAATTCGTGATTTTCGTCTTGTTTGATGTGATTTGAGGACTCGAGCAAGTCCGTAATGTATTTTGGGACTGGTTGGTATATGTGGTTGGGGTCCCGGGGGCCTCGGGTGGATTCCAGGTAGTTAACGGATCGAAATTTGGAATTTTTGGACAGTTGAGGGTCTGGTTGTTGGTATTTTCGCTTCTGCGGTATGTTGACCGCAGAAGTGGAAAAAGGAGCCGCAGAAGCGGATTTTTGGTCAAGGCTCGAGGACCGCAGATGCGGTCAAGATTCTGCAGAAGCGGGACCGCATCTGCGGAAGGATGGTCGCCGAAGCGAAAGAGGGGCAGCTGGAGAGGACCGCAAAAGCAACTGATGGTCCACAAAAGTGGGACCGTGGAAGCGGAATTTCTTCCGCATAAGCGGAAGTAGCTGGAGGCAGAGGGGTTGTTTTAAAATCGGGATTTGGCCATTTTCTCTCATATTTTCATGGCTAGGGCGATTTTTGGGGAGCTTCAAGAGAGGATTTTCATCATCAATGATAAGGTAAGTTATCCCCACCTATTTTGAATTAAATGCATCAATTATATAAGGATTTTAACATGTAAATTAGTAGAAATTTGGGGGTTTTGGTAGAAAGACCTAGAATTTATATTCTTGGAATTTAACCACGATTTTGCGTATGGAAATGAGTGAAAACTATATATTTGAGTTCGTGAGGCCATGGGTAAACTTTATCTTCGAAAAAGTTTAGATTCCGGGCACGTGGGCCTGAGGGCATTTTGGTCAACTTTTTATTGGGTTAGGAATAGTTATAAATTGGATTGTAATGAGTAATTGCGCATATATTAATGGATTTGTATAATCCTTGGCTAGTTTTGGAGTGTGGTGCATCAATTAGGGTCTTCGGAAGGGCGTGGAATGCCGGTTATGGATCTTCGGAGTGAGGTGAATCTCCTTTCTAACCTTATAAGAGGGAATTGTCTCCATAGGTGAAATAATTGATTATGTGCTCCTATTTGTGGGGGCTACGTATGCACGAGGTGACGTGAGTTCGTGCGTAGCTACTATTATGCTATTGTCTGGGTAGTTAGGACCTAAAAGCATGCTATACTTGGATTAATTGTAAACTTATCGACATTGAATTGCTTAAATCACCTCGAGTTAGTAAATGAATTTCTAAAAAGATCTAAACCTCATTTTCTTAAATTGTTAAAGTAGAATTGGAATTCTATGGATAATTATTCCCTGTTGGCTACTTGATTGACCGTCTGTGTGTGTTTAATTTTGGAACGGGCCGAACGCCTCGGCAGATTAAATAGATGCATCTATAGGCACGCCATTGACCCTCGGCAAGTGCACGTTTTACATTTCTGTTGGTGCGGGTCGTCGACCTCGACATGATTTGCGCATGCTTGTATTGCTGATTGGACTTATTAAAGTTGTTATTGCCTCTTCATGGCTTGAGAATATTTGGGAAAAAAATAACGGAAAAGGAATTTGGGAAATTTCCCATAAAAGTAATAATAGTTTACATGTTCCTTTCTATTTGATAAAAATCATGTTGGTAGAGATTCACGATTTAATGTAATATTGACATCATTATTAGACTACTAGTAAGATTCGAAGTTGACCATCTCGTCTCTACTTCTTCGAGATTAGGCGAGATACTCATTGAGTACACGTTATTTACGTACTCATACTACACTTCTGTGCATTTTTGCTGCACATGTACATGTAACTCTAGCGGTCAACTGGGCGTAGCAGCACGGATGATTCTGGGACTAGGTGAGCTGTATTATTTGAGACGGCCGTAGCTAGAGCATTCCCTTCCAGTAAACTGTATTTACTCCTTGTCCACTATATTCCGAACGGATGTTGTATTTTATTTTCCTTGTCAGTAGATGCTCATGCACTTGTGACACCGGGTTCTGGGATGGTTTGAAGTATTTTATATATTAATTGCTTATCATTTAAATTCGATTTGAGACTATTATCTTTTAAAATTGCTAAATTTGAAGGAAATTCCTAGATTTTAAAAAGTATTCAAATGAGATTTGGGTTAAGTAATTCGGTTGGCTTGCCTTACAGCAGTATCCGACTCCATCACGACTCTTAGTGGATTTTGGGTCGTGACAACATGGTATCAGAGCACTAGGTTCCTAGGGTCTCACGAGTCATGAGCAAGTCTAGTAGAATCACACGGATTGGCACGGAGACGTCTGTACTTATCCTCGGGGGGTTGTAGGGCTATTAGGAGTACTTCCCTTCTTGATTCCTTGTCGTGCGACTTGATTTCCTGTGAGGCTTATGGATTCGTTTCTTTCCTACTCAATCTTATGCGACGTGAATCGCTTGTTATAAATCAAAAATTTAAGAACCGTAATGGTACTACATATGTGATACATGATGTTTCTCCTGGTATAGATGATCGGATTATTTTCGTCGCTTTATGGAAGAATATTTTATTGTTTCAACCCAGTAACGGTACTTCTGAGGGCTCTGGGCTAGGCACAAGTTGCCACGATGCTTATGAACAATTGTTTCACAGTATTGTTATGATGGTATGAGGTTTGCCTATGTATTGGGGCAGTGAATGGCTTGAAGGGAGGTTTACTCAGTGCATAATCAAGAGATTTAGTATTTTATTTTCGGCTGGGGAAAGGCGGTCGGACTAAGGATGGTTAGGTGTAGGCTGGTGGAAGTAATGAGACTTGGTATTTGCAAGCATGGAGGAGCTTTCTTCTGTGATGGGGTGACGTTGCCCGAATTAAACGTACTAACTTTGTCGGTGTTATGATCTGCTACAAATCGCCTTTGGGGCAAGATATTGCAAAATAGTATTGGAGATGCAACTGTCGGGTATCGCAAGGTGCGGTGGTTCAGGATTGAATCAGTATTTCTAATGTTGACGATTCGATAAGATGACCTTCGAAAAGGTTTAAAGTTAGCAGCAATTGTGGGTTCAAGTGCCATGAAGTTAGATTTTATTTAAGACATCCACTGAATATCAAAGGACGAGAAAGGACATGTGGGAAGCGTCAGGCAATGTTCAAAATTATAAAAGGCCAGGTATATGAAGCTAAGGTCGAGTAGTCGATTAATGGGATGAGTTTCGCCAAAGTAGGAGAGTGGCAGAGTTGCGTATAGGCTTTGCAGTGGGATGAACACGTACCTTAAGGAGGGTTTGGAGCGATTTGATAATATTAGTGCTTGGTTATTGGGGTCTACGGATCTAATTTGAAGTAGGGATTCTTGTGCGGCACGAGATTTAATATAACGGGAAGAAGCTGCTTAAATGAAGAAGGATGCAACATAACTTTGAATTGGAAGGATGTTGCCGCACATTTAAATGATGTTCACGATGGGTAAATGGACCTATGTAGTTGGAGAGTGAGCTCAGACTCAGGATGAGTTATTGATGTCGTAGTGATTATACCCCATGCAGTGGCATTGGAAGATGCCGAGGAGAGCTTTTGTAGTGGGTTACCCAAGTGAGCAGGTTAGCGGTCACGTGGATTGGCGAGGCTTCTGCGAAGAATTCTATCGGTTATATAGCAAAGAAATCGGTTGTGCAAATATGTTTGATAAGTCAGAATATAAGAATGTGTATTACAGAAAGATTTCGAGAACTTTGGCGGTTGATTGCGTGAGGTTATATCAATAAGAGATAAAGAGGACAGGTGAATTCCAGATTTGTGAGACAATGACTTCATGCTAAGTGGGAGAGTCCCACCGCTTATGATTGGGTTGCATAGTTAACTACTTGCGAGATTTTTGGCTATTAGCATATCGATGGGCTATTTCAGCTACCAGAAAGGGCCATAAGTGGTAATTTGAGCAAGGAAGTATTAAAGGTGGGCTTTCGTTGGCCTTACTGGCCCATGTTCAGACTAGGGAAAAGATTCAGGATTTTGCTTTATATAGATGCGGGTTCCAAGGGAAGTGATTCGGCGGGTTCTTCGCCAAAGAAGTATTTATGTGATGGAAGACTCATGGAGCTGATTATATTCGGGGCCAAGTCAGAGCGGGTGGATCTCAACAACGGTCATGACAAATTCATAAGATGAGGTGTGATGCCTAATGATTTCGAGTGTATAGTTACGGGAAAGAATCAAGCTTGTTAGCAGCCTATGAGAAGAGGCACAAAATGTTCTATGATGTTTTGGCATGCGATATAGCAATTGGGAGGCGTGAAAATAATTCGTGGGATTTGAGACAGCATGGTCTCGTGATTCAAGGTCACTCGGGATGAGTGCATATAGAGTGCGGTAAGTGTTGAATGGGGTTATCATTGTTTCCATGGCAATCAAGGACAAATTAGAAGAAAAGAGATTTGGTTAGCCATAGTCGAATTGGCTTGTTGCTGGTAATGATTAGTTCTTTTAGTGTGATCAAGTTATGTAAGTGAATTGTGACGGTGCGTGCGAGGTTTGTCGGCCGTCGTAGTTAGTGTTATATAGAAAGTATTCTACCGTTGTGGCCTGTTATGTGGAGTTGGTCACCGGAAGGGCTATGATGGCTTAGAACACTACTTAGAGGTTCGCATACTCTACGGTTATGAGAATTTACCTATGTGTTTCTATGTTCCTCCTGAAGTGAGTTCAGTGAAAATCTTTTATGTGATAAAGAGTTAACCTATTAGTGGTTCCAGAGTTATGATGAAGAATCATGTCCTATCATATATCGGCATGTTGGGTGCAGCGAGTGTATGGAATTTGAAGTGAGAATCAACGTTGCAGTTCGGTGCGGACAAGGATGTCACAATCCCGGATGAGCAGGAAAGGAGTTCCAATGTTTAAAGTAAGTTGGTATTGTCTTCGGCGTCACCTGAGATCGGTGTTCTGTAAGAAGGGCTTGTATCATGGTTAATAATTCTTGATCATTTTTCAGTGTTCGTGCGACCGGTGGTTGGGATGTACGGACCTGTTATATGTTTTGAAAGGTTGTAGGAGTGCGTCCCACAGGAAGATTGTATAAGTATGACATGTGGTCACTTGATTGATTAAAGATTTAACACTAGTATGGATATTTGTGATGATATCAATAAATTGAGAATATATGCCTGGAGGGCACTCAGTTACTGAATTGTGGACTGTGGATGAGTACTCCGATTATGACGGGTGTTCTTGTGTTATGAGAAGAGGGAAATTAGTATGGACCTTCGAAGGGTTATTGGCTTAGTTTGATACGATCAGGATCGACTTAAGGTCGGTAGATGGATCTAAATGTGGATATAGGCTCTATGTCAGGCCAATTGTGTTCATTTCAGCAAAGCGCTCCTTATGGAAGAATGGTCGGGGTGTTATGTGGTCGTTAGCAATTTCATGTAATGATGTATTGCGCCGTGCGAGTTGTGAGGCGACTTGGTGAATTGCTTATGTGATGAGGATCCGCGTAAAAATAATGTTATATGAGCAAATTGGCTCTTGAGATTCAGATCGTATGACGCACCTCAGTTGTGCTTGAGTTTTGTAGCTTATGCCGCTATATGTCCCCTCAGGGATGGTATTATGCACTTAGCGTGCTTGTGACCGAAATTTGATATTTTATCGTAATGAGCCAATTTAGCTCGATGTGCAATCTCCTTATGTGGGATCTAAGTGTGGATAGGTGGCACGCCGCCATAGGTATGTTATTTGGATCGGGTTGCGCGCCGCAACAGAGTGATGTTGAGTATAGTTTTCTATATGCTATTTTTGCATGCCTTCCTTCCTATTTTCTAAGGAAAGTCCGTATTAGTGCGTGAGTTAGGTAATTCCTTCTAGAGTTCGTTTTCCTTTTTGTATCGCATTCGAATTGGTGGCATATTGGCACATGGTAGCATCATAAAAGAGTTTTGATAATGTCTGGGGTGGCTTATTACCTGAGCAGTTGTATCGGATGAGACGAGATCCCTTGATCTAGGATCAGTGCAATCCGACTATATGAAGTATATTATGGAGATAAGACCATTATCTGGTCCATAATGAGGTGATGGCTTTTATCAGGGGTATAGACCTAATGATTTGTTGACTCGGTAGTTGATTATGAATTTCTGCACATCTCTTCCGTCGTAGTGGTATTGTAAAGGTTAGAGTAAGACCTGAATATGTCATGGGGTGCAATGGGAGCATCAGATTAGTAGGATTTTGACTAAGTTGATCAGAAAAAGGTTATTGTGGTCTGACGAGTAAAGTGATGCTAGGTGCGAACTCAGCAAAGTTATGCATCCATGTTTTGGTACAGCGTGAAGTGATTAATATGGCGATCTTATGGTGGAAACAGGTCGGGCATAGAATTCCGGATGTTGGAATTGACTTTAAGGCGATCTGCTTGAATAAAAGAGAATATCTTCAGAATTGATCGAGCTAATGTGTTCAACTAAGTTGTGGTAGCACTGGAAGGTGCATGACAAGTTAAACAACGATTTCAGACCACTCCAGTGTAGTTCTCAGCACGTTCGAGGACAAACGTATATTTAAGTGGGAGAGAATGTAACGACCCGATCGGTTGTTTTGAGCCCTAGCGCATCGTGAAGCAGTCTGAGGCCATGAGCAGCTTCATTTCAGGTCTTGTGACTTGTACGTGTGGTCAGAATTGAATTTCGGGAAGTCCAGAGTTGATTTGGAAGGAGAATTCTTGTTTCGGAAGCTTAAAGTTGAAAGAATGAGCTAAGATTGGAATTTTGAGTAAACGACCTCAGAATCGAGATCTGAAGGTTCCAACAGGTTCGTATGATAATTTCGGACTTGGGTGTAAGCCCGATTCGGGTTTTGGATTACCCGGGAGTATTTTGGTGCCTATTGAGGAAGTTAGCATTTTAGAAGAAATTTTATAAGTTTGGCTTGAAGTGAATTTCAGTGTTATCGATGCCCGTTTGAGATTCCGAGACTGCGAATAGCTCCGTATGGTAATTTTGGAGTTGGGGGCGCGATCGAAAGTGAACTCGGAGGTCCGTAGGTCATTTTGAAGTCATTTGGCTAAAGATAGAAAATTGAAGGTTTTGAAAAGTTTGAACGGAAGTGGACTTTTGATATCGGGGTCGGAATCTGATTCCGAAAGTTAAAGTAGGTCCGTAATGTCGAATATGACTTGTGCGCAAAATTTGAGGTCAATCGGACGTGATTTGATAGGTTTAAACATCGGAAATAGAAGTTTGAAGTTCTAAAGTTCATAAAGCTTGAATTGGGGTGTAATTCGTGATTTTCGTGTTGTTTGATGTGATTTGAGGCCTCGAGCAAGTCCGTAATGTGTTTTGGGACTGGTTGGTATGATTGGTTGGGGTCCCGGGGGCCTCGGTTGGATTCCAAGTGACTAACGGATCGAAATTTGGAATTTTTGGACAGCTGAAGGGTCTGGTTGCTGGTATTTTTGCTTCTGTGGTGGGTTGACGTAGAAGCGGCCCCGCAGAAGTGGAAAAAGGAGCCGCAGAAGCGGATTTTTTGTCAAGGCTCGAGGACCGAAGATGCGGTCAAAATTCAGCAGAAGCGGGACTGCATATGTGGAAGGATGGTCGCAGAAGCGGAAGAGGGGCAGCTGGAGAGGACCGCAGAAGCGGCTGATGGTCCACAAAAGCGGGACCGCGGAAGCGGAATTTCTTCTGCAGAAGTGGAAGTAGCTGGAGGCAGAGAGGTTGTTTTAAAATCGAGATTTGGACATTTTCTATCATATTTTCATGGTTTGGGTGATTTTTGGGGAGCTTCAAGAGAGGATTTTCATCATCAATGATAAGGTAAGTTATCTCCACCTATTTTGAGTTAAATGCATCAATTTTATAAGGATTTTAGCTTGTAAATTAGTAGAAATTTGGGGATTTTGGTAGAAAGACTAGAATTTGTATTCTTGGAATTTAACCACGATTTTGGGTATGGAAATTAGTAAAATATATATATTTGAGTTCGTGAGGCTATGGGTAAACTTTATCTTCGAAATTTCTTGGATTTCGGGCACGTGGGCCAGAGGGCGTTTTGGTCAACTTTTCGATTGGGGTTAGGAATAGCTATAAATTGGATTGTAATGAGTAATTGAGAATATATTAATGGATTTGTATAATCCTTGGCTAGTTTTTGAGCGTGGTGCAACAATTAGGGTCTTCGAAAGGGCGTGGAATGCCGGTTATGGATCTTCGGAGCGAGGTAAGTCTCCTTTCTAACCTTGTAAGAGGGAATTGTTCCCATAGGTGAAATAATTGATTATGTGCTCCTATTTGTGGGGGCTACGCATGCACGAGGTGACGAGAATCCGTGCGTAGCTACTATTATGCTATTGTCCGGGTAGTTAGGACCCAAAAGCATGCTATACTTGTATTAATTGTAAACTTATCCACATTGAATTGCTTAAATCACCTCGAGTTAGTAAATGAATTTCTAAAAAGATCTAAACCTCATTTTCTTAAATTGTTAAAGGAGAATTGGCTTTCTATGGATAATTATTCCCTGTTGGCTACTTGATTGACCGTCTGTGTGTGTTTAATTTTGGAACGGGCCGAACGCCTCGGCAAATTAAATAAATGCATCTATAGGCGCGTCGTCGACCCTCGGCAAGTGCACAGTTTACATTTCTGTTGGAGCGGGTCGTCGACCTTGGCATGATTTGCGCATGCTTGTATTGCTGATTGGACTTATTAAAGTTATTATTGCCTCTTCATGGCTTGAGAATATTTGGAAAAAAATAACGGAAAAGGAATTTGGGAAATTACCCATAAAAGGAATAATAGTTTACTTGTTCCCTTCTATTTGATAAAAATAATGTTGGTAGAGATTAACGATTTAATGTAATATTGACATCATTATTAGACCACTAGTAAGTGTCGAAGTTGATCATCTCGTCTCTACTTCTTCGAGATTAGGCGTGATACTCATTGAGTACACGTTGTTTACGTACTTATACTACACGTCTGTGCATTTTTGTTGCACAGGTACATGCAACTCTAGCGGTCTACTGGGCGTAGCAGCACGGATGATTCTGAGACTAGGTGAGATGCATTATTTGAGACGGTCGTAGCTAGAGCAGTCCCTTCCAGTATACTATATTTACTCTCTGTCCACTATATTCCAAACGGATGTTGTATTTTATTTTCCTTGTCAGTAGATGCTCATGCACTTGTGACACCGGGTTCTGGGATGGTTTTGAAGTATTTTATATATTAACTGCTTATCATTTAAATTTGATTTGAGACTATTATCTTTTTAAATTGATAAATTTGAAGGAAATTCCTGAATTTTAAAAAGTATTAAAACGAGATTTGGGTTAAGTAATTCGATTGGCTTGCCTGACAACAGTGTCGGGCGCCATCACGACTCTTAGTGGATTTTGGGTCGTGACAAGACCGAAGGGCATCACTTTGTAGCAATATATCCCTTTTGGAGTTCGGAAAGCAGTACACTCTTCATCCTTTGGAGACATCCGGATTTGATTATATCTCGAGGACCCATCCATGAATGACATAACTTCATGCCCTGTTGTAGCATCAACCATGAGTTCAATAATTGGTAGCGGGAAGTCATCTTTTGGGCATGCCTTGTTTAGGTCTCGAAAGTCAACACAAATGCGTATTTGACCATTCTTCTTCTTGACAGATACAATATTCGATATCCATGATGGGTACTTCACCTCTCGAATAAATCCTGCCTCGATGAGCTTGTTGACTTTGACTTCAATTTGTGGTGCAAGCTCGGGTCAAAATATGCGTTGTGACTGCTTCACAGGGTGTGCTCCACTTTTGATCCCTAAATGATGAACAACTACCTTAGGACTAAGACCAGGCATTTCTCTATACGACCAAGCGAAGATATCCTTGTACTCGGTCAACAACTTGGAGTATTCCTCCTCTTCTTGAGGCGTAAGCAATGCACTAATGAAGGTGAGGTGTGGATCTTTCGGAGTACCTAAATTGAGTTCCTTAAGCTCATCCACAGTTGATTGCCCGCCATCTTCTAGTTGAGGGGGAGCCTATGTACTTCATCGTCGACGTTAAGGCATGGGCTATTTCCATATTTATGTGATAGGATGTTTCCACAAAGTCCGACTTTTCTCTTTGACTTCCTTGGATTGTCGGCATGGCTTCTTTCTCTTTATTCGCTTATTCATGAGGCTGGAAAGTGTAAACAATGGTTCTCCTTTACACCTTAAGTGGACCATCTGTGGATATCAACAAAATAGACTACCTCTTCATACGTAATGGGAAAGCACTGCAGATTTCTTTGTCAGCAACAACTTCAAAATGATCCCGCTCTTCATGGACTTGTTCCCTGTATTTTGACAGTATCTTTCTAGATGGGGACTTCCTTGTGGTCCCTAGGCGACAAAAGACAGAGGTCTTTGAGGTAGTGGAAACTTCTTTTAGATGTTTGGAAGATACACGTTCACCTTCGTGACTTGGCCTTTCAAACACCGAGACCGGAGGGGTTGGGCCTCCAATGCGATCAAATATTGAAGCCCGTTGTTTTATTTTCTTGCCCTTAACTTCCTTCATCTCCTCTACCGAGGAGTATTGTGATGAAGCTATCTTTTTTGCTTCTCTTTGATGAAATTCGAAGAGGCTCTACCAAACTGAACCCCAACCCAAACTTTGGAGTGGCGACATAGTTCCCATGCTTTCTAACTTTATTTGGGACTCATTGAGCCCATGTATCTTTTCACCAGTGACTTCGTCTTTGAGTTCTCCTAGTTGTGATAGATTGGAGAAGGCATAACCAGACTGTTCAAGCAGTATGAAGGCCTTAGGATCATAGTGCCCTTTTATTTTATCAGCTTGAAGATTGCCTTTAGCAGACTCACCCATCACAGATGGGATTTGTGCAACTAGGACAGTCGTATGCTCCATCAAATGTTGGATATCTTTGTGACTCATTTGCTTATTTGGGGTATATTCTTGTAGCAAAGGTTTCCCTTTCTTTTGATGCTCACGTGGGACATAGCGAAAAACCAGATGCTCTTCAGTCTTTGTTGGGATGTCACCTTCAGATGATGATATGTTAATGAAGACTTCTCCCGTTCCCTTCTTAGGTAGCTTGGTGGTAGTCCATTGAGCCTCATTTTCCTCTTCTGACTTAACCCCAGCTTCGTCATCTGATGATGGTTTCTCCACTTTCAGTTCACAAGAATCTAGGTAGAATTTTGCATTTGCAAAGTATGACTCCGTCTTAGTGAAAGGCTTGATGTCTGCATCAATTTTGACTATCCCACCATCTCTTCTGTACTTCAGACATTGATGCAAAGTAGATGATACCACCCCATTCTCATGAATCCAAGGACGTCCAAGCAACAAGTTGTATGATATTTTAGCATCTATGACGTGAATCAGGGTGTTTGAATTCATCTCACCAATGGATAATCCTACGCGGATCATACCTATGGCTCGTTGTCGTCCTTGGTTGAAACCTTTGATTGTTAGGTTACTTTTGGATAGCTCATCGATAGAGATCCCAAGCTTTTTTAGCAACATCTTTGGCATGATATTGACAGTCGAACCATCATCAACAAGTATGCGATTGAGATGTTGTTCCCAAATGGACCCTACAACAAACAAAGGTCTGTTATGTGGCTTAGACCCCAGCATCAAGTCATCATCTGTGAATGAAATTGTTGCACAACATGTGACAACTTTTCCGCCATCATGATGTTCATGTGTTCTCATTTGATCAAGCTCATCGTTGCTTTCCTTCGTTTCGTCAGTACTAGAAACTACATGAGTTGCACTAAAATGACCTCCATGAAGGAATTTTTCCGGAAAGAATTCATGCAATGTGATGGGCTTTCGGAACTTCGGCGACAAGGCATTGTTAATCTTCTTGCTAGTAGAGGATATGATATTTCTTGGTGATCGTAGCCTATCTGCATTGCTCATCATCGCTCTTGAATTAGGAATTTGTAGCCTCAAAACTGCCTGATGTTTTTGCTTCTTGTGAGTGACTAGAATCTAACCCTAATCGTCTTTGTCCTTGGAGTGATTGTCTAGACCTAGTGAACCTTCAAGAGTTTTCCTTGGAAGATCAACTTCAATGGGCTCGAAACTTCCAAAATGTAAGAAGACAGTGCTTGACATGTTATGCAACTTTGAACATTTCTTTTCCTTAAGCGCGATACTTGCATGATTTGCTTCTGCCGTTTTATCCATGTCTATGATGATTTTTCCTTCACTTACAAGAGCCATAATTTTCTTCTTCAAGACGAAGAATTTCTCTTTAGGGTGGCTAATGACACATCCTGAGCCGAGGGTCTATTGAAAACAGCCTCTCTGCCCTTTCGGGTAGGGGTAAGGCCTGTGTACGTATTATCCTCCCCAGAACCCACATTGTGGGACTATACTGGGTAGTTGTTTTTGTTGTTGTGGTGGCTAATGACGCGATGAAACTTGCAGTATTTCGGATCGCCAACTTTGCCAATTTCTTCCGGTCTTTTTGATTCAGGGAGATTGATGACTTTCTTGTCCAGCAGTTCGTCAAGGATTATGGGTACGTCTGAATCTGGAAATGGATAAACCTAATTCCTTCAAGGTGGGACGACGCTTCTCCTCTTTGAGATATTGACTCGGGGTCTTATCCTCCTTCACTTTTTGCTTAGTAGTGACCTTCACAGAAGTTGCTTTCACTGCCATTGATTCTTTGGTTTGGTTCTTTGATGGAACATTTTTATTGAACTCTTTTTGATCAGCAAATGGAGATGCCTTTCCATGACTTGCGATGCTTAACTCCATGTCGTGTGCTCGTGTTGCAAGTTCTTCAAAAGTTCGCGGTTTAATCCCCTGTAGGATGTGCAAAAGGCCCTAGTGCCCCGTCATATATATATGTATGTATGTTTTGATCAGCAAATGGAGATGCCTTTCCATGACTTGCGATGCTTAACTCCATGTCGTGTGCTCGTGTTGCAAGTTCTTCAAAAGTTCGCGGTTTAATCCCCTGTAGGATGTACAAAAGTCCCTAGTGCCCCGTCATATATATATATATACACACACACACACAAACGTATCGTACCAAAATCAAAAGCTGTTCCAGATCAAATGGAGCACGCCAACTCTCGTTGATCAAGGATCCTAAGAAGGGGGACCGTCAGCTTGCTTACCTGCACCTGCGGGCATGAAACGCATGCCCTGTGAAAAAGAGCGGCAGTACAAAAAATGTATTGAGTATGTAAGGCATGAAAATTAGTATGTAAAAGACATAGATGAAACATGAAATACAGAAACACGTCTTTAAATTTAAATAACTTTATAAATTATGAAACGTTTATAATGTCATGCATGTGCATATAAATGTCGTGTTATGCATAGTTATGGGTGTACATAATATCATCAAGCTACTGAGGGCATCCCATCATATCATTTCGGCCACTGTGGGTAACATCATCAACATATACCAGCTGATCAGGTGGTGGTGCGTATATAACGCCGTAACGTTTTTCCATATATATATTTATATATATATACGCGTATACAACGTCATCTAGTCATGGGTCAATGCACATGAGTGAAATGCATGAAAAATATGTAATAATCTCAATATTCCTTCCAGATAAACTGTTCCAATTGTGTATTATTGTGAGACCCATGAATAGAAAATAATAATAATTTTCATGGGGAATCAAGAATATAGACACCTCTAATAATTCTATGAATAGAGTAATCTATGGAAACTATGTGTTTGCTTGTTTCTTCAGTATAATTTGGATCATGCCAAAAGAAAGAAGGGAGGGTCTTAACATACCTATTTCTGGAATTATTTGAACGAAATGAAGGTTCGGCTTCCGGGAAATATGTTGAACGAAATTCTACCTGAGTCCTTTGAAATTTTGAAACGAAATTTATGGTGGCTTCTTCTGAAATTTCAGTCGAAATTCTTTGGCTAAGTAGTTGAATTGTTTGGACGAAAATGTTTACTGTTTTCCAAGTTTTTGATTTCAAGCTAATTTGGCAAGAAATGACACTTTGTTTTCAAGGTCAGAAGCAACGTTCTAAGCCTTTTAAAATGAATTAAAATGGAATCTTGAATTTCAGAAAGCCAAAGCAGCGTTTTTGTTCTTCAGGATTTAAATATAAAGTCTTCAAAATAATGATCACAAGTCTTGTTTTCTAAGACTTAAATCTTAGTCATTTTCATAATTTAGCCATTTGGCAAAAGTGACTACTTAGTCACTTCCAATTTCGTGGCTTCTTGCCAATGGGATGGGGTGGGATGTTAATTTTTTATTCATTTATTAGCTAACTAGGTAATGTCTCATTATCCGATAATTAATTAATTATCCGTATAATTTAAAAATAACCATAAATTACTTAAAATTCTATTTATTTTTATAAAATACTTCATATATACTTTATACATTATACTACTGTGGTCATATGGTACCTTATATGGTACTAGTTCATAATTATCGGGTATTATCGCTCGATCCGTATTTTATTTCAAATTGTCCACTTTCAATTAAACTTGTTTTTTTTAATCCGTGCATCCCTTTATCCTTCGTAACACTTATTTATCGAGATGTAACAGATTCTCTTTTAAACCTACCTCAAATATGAGGTACTTTTTTTGTCATTTTTCGAACAAAATGAACAAGAGATGAAATTGTATCGGCCATTATCATCACGCCCAATCAGCATGAAGCACACAAAAGAGCTCACATTTGAGGTGCAATTTTTGAGGTCTCTCATATTTTTTATTTATGTTCTGGTTTTTGGCCCAATTTATGCTATTTGTGTTCTATTTCTAATGTCTGGTACAATTGGTGTTAGGGGTATTTGAAATTGTATATAAAAAAATCGGTATTCGAGTTATCTTTTTCAGAATTTTTATTAAATCTTACCATAAGAGTTTGTTAAATATTTAAGAAAAGCCAAATGTTAACAAACAAAGATTAAAGCTGCTCAGAAATGTATCTAGGATTCTATTTTAAACCTACCTCAAATATGAGGGACCCTTTTTGTCATTTTTCAAACAATGAAATGATCAAGAGATCAAATTGTATCGGCCATGCCCAACCAGCATGAAGCGCACAAATAACTTTCGAAGTTGATGGTCGTAGAGTACTTGTTCTGTAAGCAAACCTTCAAAATTAATAAGTATCGCCTTTCACTTGTCCTATGGGCAATAATTTTAAAGTTTGGCCTTGAAACTCTGCCAATGAGGCAAGAAGGAATCAGAAGTTGAAAAGCATCCCAAAAATAATCATATTTCCGTAATGTTTTGGCACAAACCGGAGAGCAAGAGCCCATGAGGAAAAGCAAGGCTCGATCTCTAGCAACTTTCACACACCAATTTAGCAGAGTTGGATTAATTTCCGGTCACTTGCCTAATAGTCCAAGCAAGAAAGCTTTAAGACACCATATTTGTTTCTCTTCTTCTGTATAAATAGAATTTTATTTATGTTAAATGTCTACTTTTAGAGATATTTTAGGGTTTGTTATTTGGTGGTTAAGTCACTCTTTTCCTATAAATAGAGGGGTCATATTCCATTGTAATTCATCTCAAAGCAATAAGAATTCTCTCTCTCTTTCTTTGCAATATTCTTCTTTTATTGTTTTATAATACGTTATCAGCACGAGACTCTAACCAATTAAGTAGAAGCTTTGGGATTGAGCATAATGATTGTCAATTGTTCCGTGAACTTCCTTCAAGAATAAATTCTTGATTTAAGGTAAGTATTTTACCTTATTTTCTCTTTTAAATTTTTAAAATTCTATAATTTGATTTTAAATACAAGTAAAGATAATAAATTTTGATTATAACTCTAATAGAGTTTGTGAGAAATTATAATCATCCAAAGTGGTAAAATATTTTATACCTTGCCATGATCAAATTCATGTATGATTGTGGGTAAAGAAGTAGAAACCCGTCCCATTGAATTTGCTTCATTTTCATTCCCTTAGGAGAATGTGATAGCAATATCTGATAAGTCTGAAAGAAGAAAAAAATTTCCGTGAAGGTATTAATGGATGTGGACGTGGAGATAGACGGAATTATAATCATCATCATTGTATTAGTAAGAATAATAAGGATTCTCAATATAATCCTTCACTTTGTGAGAGTAATATTTATCATCTATTTGACATGAGATTTTATAAAGCGCATATAGATGATTGTGGTCCATTCATGATGTAAATGTGTTTATGAATACATATTCATTTTTGGAAGAATATAAACGTGATAGTGGTAGTGAATATAACACACTCACTTCTAGAATGAGGTTTGAGGAAAAATAAGAAAATAATGTCATTATTATGGCATGAATGGTCATTAGTCACATACCTATTGTACGCCAAAATATTTTGGCGATGTGATTATTAAAGGGCAACAACCAACAGTAATGCAAGGAACATGTCTTATATAGAATTCTAACCATGACCATAATGGTATAACTTTCTCTTTAAAAGAGATATTCTGCATATGGATGTTGATGAATATGTGATGATACCAAATTAATCGAGAACTCTAAAAGATCCAATTATTACTATTTTGGAGGAATAAAATTAATTTTTAATAAGGCATTGTATTGTAGTAAGTCTCAAAGAAACTTAATTGAATTTCTAAAGTATTCGCAAAATCGATTTGTTATATTGAGACTATAAATAAAGGAAAGATTTAATATCTTCTATTACTACAACTTGTAGCGGGGTAATATGTATGTAAAAAGTTACCCGCTTTATTCTCTAGTTTGTACTACAGAAATAAAAGAATACCACAATAAAGTGAATATTTATTGATATAAAACCCGTATCATAATAAACTTGAAGTTTATTCATAATTGCACACGTCATGGTGTAAACTTAAAATTTATCAATATTGATAATTTCTCCACTTGGCATAATTGGTTTAGCCATGTTAATTTAAGTATGATGCGAAAAAATAAAAGAGAATTCACATGGGTAAATATTAAAATACTATAAAGTTCTTTACGAATTCTTTTATGTTGTTTGTTCTCATTAATTAATAGACCAATTAAAATTAGGATTAAATCTCATGAATGTTGGAAATATCAAAGGTGAATATGAGTTCATTCACCTGTCATGTATACCATATAGATGCATATATGAGATGGTTACATGTGCGATTATTATTAACCTGCAGCCTGGTGTTTGCGAGGTAACTTGCTCAATATTTTAATTCAGAGCATAATTTTCATATTTTCTATTCAAGATAGTTTATCTTGATAAGTTGGTTTACATCATAACTAATTTAGCAAGATGACTTATTGAGTGCCTCCATTTAATAGTTAAACTATTGCTTATGAGAACAAAATTATCTATATCAATTTGATACGTTATATACCAACATATATTACATTCTCCCCTCACAGGTGCATAAGGGTCAGGGACCAAATAATTCTATCGTATTATTATTAAGCACAATGTGTAGTTTGATTAACACCATAACACACAAAGGTGGGTTTTCAAAGTTGAGAAAGCAAGTTAGTTTTTCTAACATGATGGGATACATGATACAACAATTGAGAAAAAGTTACGTTGAATGAATTATCATGTATACATCTAGATCCTCAAATAAGATAATATGAACTTGAATTTAATAAAAGATAATTCATCTGCAATATATTGCAAAGTATGCCAGATGCATTTGCAGACCCAAAAAAAGTAACTACATTCTCACTGAAAATGCTCCTATTAGAATAAGTCCTAGAAGGATAAAGTCTATGGAAGCATATAGACAAATCGGCTTCAAATAAACTTTTTGATAAAGAAGGTGAGCAAATAATCAAAATGATCATAATAAAAGAGGCAAGTGATGTAGAAGATCACTTGATATAACGCTTCATAAAATCACAGGAGAGATTCAGGTACCTGAATATATGAATGAAAAGATCTCTATGTTATGTCTATATGAAAATCAGAAGGTTGGTGTATTGGTCAAAATTTGACCGTAGTGATCAAGCTGACCAACATCTCGTCCAGGCGGCAAGGCATCGAAATACGACATGGTCTATTCCATATCCAGCACTCTTGATACCCGTCTAGTCAGGAGAAACAATGTTTAGAGGATGACCAAAGCAGACATAGCGTAAGAGAGCGTCAGACTAAGTAAATAGTAAAGGTCCCATGACTATATATAGTGGGGGAAACCTTCGGTTAGGGGGTTCTCCACTTCTTACTCTCTCCTTAGTTCTCTCTTTTGTAATCTTCATAATGAAAAGAAGAACGAAAAAATCTCCAGAAAAAACATGTAAAACAACCTCCCCAATTAATGAATGGGAGCCACAGTGAAGAGTTTCAATAAGATTGATTACCTCTACTTCATATTGTGTACTATTTTTTTCAATTAGCTCATTGATCTGGAACTTATTATGTAACTAAAATTTACTCCTTTATTTTCTTTGATTGATTTATTCAAAAAGGTTCCAATAGCTATTGAGTCAAATAATTTGGGGCAATCTGTGGGGATTTCTTTGTGAAATTTCATAGTCTTTTCCAGATCAAAGACAAGAAACATGATTACCCACTGAAAAGAGCACTAAGGCAAAGACCAACCCACACAGGGCAAAGGCGCAGCATAGGAGGGGAAAGAGAGCTGAATACAGTCACCTAATTTCGGAATTATCGCCCCATCAACCGTCAAAATGCCAGACAAACCGAGCAACATTACAAACCTACTCTCATTCACCGATCCATCGGATGAGGGGTAAGGAAAGTATCATTTTAACTCACCTTCTGCTCTTCGCTCAAGCAGGAACACAAGTATCATGCGAGCGAACGAGCAAAGAACCATCTCAATCAGTGAACGAGAAACTACTACAAGACAACCGAAACATCGCCCATCGATGACACCTCTAAGCCTGAAGGAAAAAATCAGACAAGGAAACTCCAATATGTGCGCAAAACGAACACATCAACTTTTCGTACTCTCCGACATTACACTCTCTGAGACGAACAATATCAAGCAAACTAGGACTTCCCCAGAGGATGCCTGATTCTCCAAAAACTAGGACTGACGACGGATTAACATTTTGATAAGTTCGAAATAACACCCTTTACATCCAAGGGCATTCGCCAAATAAGAAGAGTTCAACCTCGATCGAACGACGACGAGTTAACATTTTGACAAGTTAGAAATAACACCCTTCGAGGCCAAGGGCCTTCGCCAAAGGAAAAGAGTTCGACCTCAATCGATCGACGACGTGTTAACATTTCGATAAGTTCCAAATAACACCCTTTAAGGCCAAGGGCCTTCGCCATAGGAAACGAGTTCGACCTCGATCAAACGACGAAGGGTTAACATTTCGATAAGTTCGAAATAACACCCTTTAAGGCCAAGGGCCTTCGCCAAATAAGAAGATTTCAACCTCGATCAAACGACGTCAGGTTAATATTTCAAAAAGTTCAAAATAACACCATTTAAGGCCAAGGGCCTTCGCCAAAAGAGAAGAGTTCGACCTCGATCGAACGACGACGGGTTAACATTTCAACAAGTTTGAAATAACACCCTTTAAGGCCAAGGGCCTTCGCCAAAGGAAAAGAGTTCGACCTCGATCGAACGACGACGGATTAAAATTTTGATAAGTTTGAAACAACACCCTTTAAGGCCAAGGGCCTTCGCCAAATAAGAAGAGTTCGACCTCGATTGAACGATGACGGGTTAACATTTTGACAAGTTCAAAATAACACCCTTTAAGGCCAAGGGCCTTCGCCAAAGGAGAAGAGTTCGACCTCAATCAAACGACGATGGGTTAACATTTTGATAATTTTGAAATAACACCCTTTAAGGCCAAGGGCCTTCGCCAAAAGAGAAGAGTTCGACCTCGATCGAAGAACGATGAGTTAACATTTCGATAAGTTCAAAATAACACCCTTTAAGGCCAAGGGCCTTTGCCAAAAAGAAAAGTTCGGCCTTTATCAAACAACGACGGGTTAATATTTTGACATGTTTGAAATAACACCCTTTATGGCCAAGGGCCTTCACCAAAGGAGAAGAGTTCGTCCTCAATCGAACGACGACAGGTCAACATTTCGACAAGTTTGAAATAACACCCTTTAGGGCCAAGGTCCTTCGCCAAAAAAAAGTTTGACCTCAATCGAACGACGACGAGTTAACATTCGACAAGTTCGAAATAAAACCCTTTAAGGCCAAAGGCCTTCGCCAAAGGAAAAGAGTTCGACCTCGATCGAACGACGACGGGTTAACATTTTGATAAGTTCAAAATAACACCATTTAAGGCCAAGGGCCTTCGCCAAAAAAGAAGAGTTCGACCTTGATCAAACAACGATGGGTTGATATTTCGACAAAAGTTTGAAATCACGCCCTCAAGGCCACGAGCCATCGCCAAAGAGATAATTCAAAATATCCCTAAGGACAAAGGCCGTCAGAAAGTATAAAGGGAAAGATAGGTCGGGACTCGCCACACCGGAATCCATCTAGCACCAAAGTCATGAAAAGCAAAATCAAGGATAAAATACATGGCAAATGACAATGAAAAATTCTTCTTTATACAAAGTCACTGCGCAAATTATCGCAGATTATACATGGCCCAAGCCAACAATAAAAAAGAAAAGAAGAGAAAAATAACAACGATAACCGACGACGAATATAAAAAAATAGAAATAGACAAAAATAACATTCTCTCACTCGGCGTCATCACCGCCATTATCATCACCATCATCTCTAGGAAACTTCCTCATCAACCTCTGGAGTCACAAAGTCATAACCCCAATTGACACGAGCCTCTCACGTCTTTGCCCGTGCTCCTTCATATGCAGCCTCAGTAACATTGCCCGCCTCCCACAAACTCTTGATATATCCTGCTGAGCTTCAGCATGAACCCAAAGCTCGTGTAAGCAGCAGGGAACATCGGTGGAAAAAGACTCAATTTGAGCCAATAGTCGCTCCTTTTCAGCCTCTAGAGCGGCGACCCAATCTCCTAAGGTCGAAGCTTCCCGGTCGATCTCACCAATGTGTTCCTCAAGCCTAACCTCCATTAGTGTGGCCGTCGCTCTCTTTGACTCCCGCTCTGACTGGAGGACGCGGATAGTGTTCTCCCGGCCCCCTTGCCGAAGTCGAAGACTAGGCACTCTCGATACTCTCCAACCCGACAACCTTTCTCTCTAACTCGGCCAACTTTCCCATCCACTCCGCACTCATCGCCTCGACCTTGATAAGATTCTGATCCATCTCGACCTGCATTGACCTCAGTCTCCCCTGCAGATAGTCACACTCTCGGCCACCCCCTTATCCAACTCAAGCTCTTCGTCCTTCGCGCGAAGTTGCTCTTCGAGCATACTATTTCTGCTAATGGCCAACTTTCCCATCCACTCCGCACTCATCGCGTCGACCTTGATAAGATTTTGATCCATTTCGCCCGGTATTGACCTCAGTCTCCCCTGCAGATAGTCACACTCTCGGCTACCCCCTTACCCAACTCAAGCTCTTCATCCTTCGCGTGAAGTTGCTCTTTGAGAACACTATTTCTTCTAATGGCCTCCATCAACTGCTAGTCTCTCTTCTCCAATTCCTCGCCGAGGGATTGAGCACCGAGATTCTCCCTCAGCCACTCGTGAATCTCACGACACTTGTTGCGATAACGTCAATACTTCTCCAACATATTCAAGAAAATCTTGGCCCGAATGTCGGGCCTGCACATACTCTCAACTTCCACCATGTACATCTGAAAAACGAGAACAAGGGTTAAAACCATATCAACAAGAAAAATGAGAGAAGTATAAAAGAAAAGTGCAACGTACTCTCAAGCCATAACGGCCACCTCATTCATCAAATCGATATCAGGAACGTTCCGGAGCACAAAATGTCGAATTGTGGCACCAGATCCTCTGTGTCCCTTAAGAGATTAACATTCAAAAAGATCTCAAGAATACGGACCAGGGCTCCCACACGAACCACCGAGTGGGTAATACCCTCCTAAAATATCCTAACATCATCAGGATCGAGGTCTGACTCGGATTCATAGTCGTCGACCACAATTCCCTTTACTCTTTCAGCAAATGAGGAGGAAGCACGACCAGGTACGAAGGACAAGGGTACGTTCGAAACCACAACGGCGGCCTTAGAAATCTGGCCCCCGGTCATGGCAGGTTGCTGATCAATAAAAGGGGCAGGAATCTCCGCCGACGGGGCAGATACGACGACTGGCTCCATCTTTACGGGCGAAGTGGTATCGATCCCCGCCCTAGATCCTGTCAAGTGAGAGTCGTCCAGGTGTATTATAGTTGGGGGGTTATCTCGAATTCTACTCGCCACCTCTTGGACGACCCTTCTTCTTCCTCAACATAGGGAGATCCACCCGATAGATGAGCGACACGAGTCCGGACATCAGTCTGAGAAGTGGCCTCCGCAGGAACCACAACCGCAGACTCAACTGAAGCAACCCTCGACGAAGACCGAGCGGTAGGTGCAGCAGTAGGGCGAGCAGACGATGCCGGCTGACGAAAAGATAATGGAGGAGCCCTCGCTCTCCGCACTCTCCCTGGAATCAACAAAAAGCACATAAGAAACTAAGTAAAAAGAGAGGAAAAATAGCAAACAAAAACAGCATCTCACCCGTAAGGGGCCAACGTCCAAATTTTCATAAAAGGCTAACCATGTGGGAACCCCCCGCCGTATGGGGAAGGATGGCACTCCCTCACTTGCGGATACCTTCGACATATGGAGGGGTAATTTCTCGGCTACAGAGATATAATAGGGTTTAGTACTGTAACAGAAAGTGGTCGGGCATCTCACCAGCTAAAAACATAAGAAACTTACGTGCAAAGTTCCACTTCTCAGGGAATCCCGTGGGATCCACCACAATGTGCTCGGTTCGCACATAGAAATAATTCTCGTATAAATGATGGTTATCCCTATCGTCCATTTTCACCACCAGACTCTTCGACCCCCAAGGACGCATGTGAATCATCATACCGCGAATAAGTTTAGGGGCAAGGATATTAAACATGTGATCCAAAGTGATCTCATGATCGGCGAGTTTCGCAAACTTGAGCAACATAATGAACAACTTGTACAGGTACGACGAAAGTTGGGCGGGGTATACCTCGTAAAAACGACAGAAATCTACCACCAGGAGAGGGAGAGGAAGTGCGTATCCAATAAGAAAAGGGTAGGCGTAGAACACGTAGTACCCGGGATGGTCAAAATGGACTATGTCGTTCCCTATCGCCGACCGCATGTCAACGTAACTGGGGATTCCCCATCTAGCTTTCATTCTGCAATGTATTCTTCTTTTATAACAGAGGGGAAAGGTTCCGGCTCCACCCCGGTGTGACCACAGAAGTCATTCTGTTCTCTCCCAGGGAGAGGCAAGATCTCAGCTACCGATGGGACCTCCTCATCCTCCACCATTTCTACTCCTCCAGTGACCTGAGCAACATTTTTCGGCGCCGGAATTGTGACAGGGAGTTTAGTGCGAGAAGAATCACCAGCCATTTTGTCAAGATGGTGTGGCGAAAAGACAATGGAAAGGAAGGATGAAAGTTTTCAGTCAACTGGGGGCGAATAAAAATTCGGAGTATCAGGAAGAAAGTATATTCGCAAAATTCTTTCAAGCAAATGGCAAAAAAGTGTGTCAATTGAATGATGTGTTCCTTCTTTTTATAAGAGACATAAATCCCCCAAGTACAAAACTCAAGAGTCGCCAATCGAATCTGATAGGGCACAAAATATTTCGGTTTCCCAGGAACGTGTGTCATAATGACGACAACCACGAAACAATGTTTCAATAACAAACGATGTTTCGGTTCCGAAACAGTCGCAACGGTCTAAGAATATCGAAAGAGCGTTGTCATCTCACTTGAAACCTAAGAAGCATAACCAAGGAACAAGCAATCAGATTTCTCTCAAATTCATAGCAATCATGATCCGTCTGCACGGCCCGACAGGGGACGACCCCGACAGACAGAGGGACTAACTGTATTGGTCAAAATCTGACTGCTGCGATCAAGCTGACCAACATCCCGTCCAGGCGGCAAGGGAGCGGAAGATGACATGGTCTATTCCATATCCAACACTCTCGATACCCGTCAAGTTAGAAGAAACAGCGTTTAGAGGACAACCAAAGCAAACATAGTGTGAGAGAGCGTTGGACCAAGTAAATAGCAAAGGTCCCATGATTATATATAGTGGTAGAAAACCTTCGATTTGGGGGTTGTCCACTTCTTCCTCTCTCCTTAGTTCTCTCTTCTGTAATCTTCATAATGAAAAGAAGAACAAAGCAATTTCTAGAAAAAACATATAAAAGCTAGGGGTGTGCATTCGATTTTGACCTTTATCGATAATTAGTTATCGATTATCGATTTGTACATATGCTTATCGTTTTCGTTTCAATAAGGTTTCAATTTTTTCGATTTCGATTTATCGATTTTTTGGGCTTATCGATTCGGTTATCGATTACACCAATAAGAAAATTTGCATGATTCCAAGGAAAGTATATCTCTATAAACATGCCTAACTAATATGGACAAAAAGAAGCTAAAATAAGACGAACACCGTTTATAACATAAAAATTATGTTAATAAGCACATGCAACGAAACTAAAGTAAGAGATCAAATGTATGCCACCAATACTCCAATGGTTTATAACATAAAAATCAACGAACTTGCACAAATAACATGTCTAGCTTTTACTTGTTCTATTTTTTATAAAACCTTCTGTTCTATTGTTGAAAACATTTTTTGTTTCATTAAACTTATGCTATTTACGAACTAAAGTATATTATAGTGTTTTTTTCATAAAATAATTATCTCATAAAACTAATTAGTAACGTAATAAACAATTTTCAAGAACTTAAGATACGTACACTAAATTCAGAGGGAAAGTTTATTCATTTTGTATGGAAGTAAAGGGCATAACAGTCATAACAACATCTTAATCAGAAGTATGCCAAATATGGTGAGAGGAACAGTGGTCAACAGAATAGTACTAGTGTAGTAATAGGCGCAGTCCGTAGGGTGATTGGCCCGAAGAAAGTAGTAAAAGAAGCCAAGAATTTCCTAAACCGAAAATCGAGGAGGACAAAATCGAAATCAAAACTGATAACTCGATAAAAAAAAATTCGGAATCGAAATCGAAATCGATAAACCGATAACAAATAATCGATTCGATTTATCGATAAACCGATTCGAATGCACCCATATGTAAAACAACCTCCCCAATTAATGAATGAGAGCCACAGTGAAGAGATTCAATAAGATTGATTACTCTTTTTTCAATTAGCTCATTGATCATGAACTTATTATGTTTAACTAAGATTTACCCCTTCATTTTCTTTCATTGATTTATTCAAAAAGGTTCCAATATATTTTGAGTCAAACAGTTGGAACCGATATAAGATGTACGCTGCCGACATCTATCATAGCGCTAAGTATAGATGAGACCTCAAGTCTGTAAAATACAGACTCAAAAATATTATCTAAATAGAAGAGACATAATTTAAATAGAATTGGTTTCATATGAAGAGATGTAGCTTTGGACATGTAGTTCAAACATTTGAAAGTATAAAGTCAATGGTATGAACAATCACCTTTATCTATCTTATATGTCTAGCATGCTATAAAAACTTGATATGCATCTAAAGTCCATTCATATAGCTTATATGACTATACTTATATGACAATCCCCGAAGGATTTAAATCGCTTAAAACATATACAATTCTTGGTCCTGAAATGTCATATCTTAAGTGCAATTTGTGTATATTTATATCTTGCTATAGCTATAAGCATGATAATGTGATAGCGAGAATTTTCAAGGTGCAACATATTCATTGGAGTTAATATGGCGGTTTTATTCACCAAATCTCTGTCGACGTCAACGTTCAAGAAGCTAGTGCATAAGATTGGGATGCGAATGCTCAAAGATATGGATTGATGCCCTCAACGGGGGGGGAGTTAATACGCATTTTACTCTTCTTTTCTTACAAGGTTTTGTACCACTTGAGTTTTCTTTGCAAGGTTTTTAATGAGGCAACCAAAAGGCATATTATTAGATATGTGTACTCTTTTTCCTTCTCTAGAATCCCACTTGATTTTATTTTAGTTAAAGTTTTAATGAAGCACATTATCTGATGAATAGACATTCAAGGGGGAGTGTTATAAATATAATTTTATTTATGTTGAATGTCTACTTTTAGAGAGATTTTAAGATTTGTTATTTGATGGCTAAGTCACTCTTTTCCTATAAATAAGGGGGTCCTATTCCATTGTAATTCATCTCAAAACACTAAGAATTCCCTCTCTTTCTTTGCAATATTCTTCTTTTATTGTTTTATAACATCTTTTTTCTTCTCATTTATCTTTTTTTTTAAAGAATTTCTTTTGAAGCGTTACTGGATTTTGATTTCCGTATGCTTTTTTTTTAACCGCTTAAGCCGTGGCAAATCGGTATGAATCGAAAAGGATGCATTAATGTCTTTTCCTTTTATATTGCAATTTTACTCTTTCCTTTCTATATTGTCTGTACAATAATAAAAGTTCATGTGCTAAATAAATTGTTGGCAGTATTCTAGTGCTGAAATCTCCCAATTCAAGGCTAATAGTCTGTTTGGCCAAGCTTCTCAAGAGGTCAACAGTGTTTTTCCCTCCCCTAACTTGAGGTGTTTGGCCAAGCTTTTTTGAGGAAAAAAGTAAGGGTGTGCATTCGAATCGGTTTATCGATAAATCGAATCGATTATTCGTTATCGAAATCGAAATCGAAAAAATCGAAACCTTATTGAAACGATAACGATAAGCATATGTACAAATCGATAATCGATAAGGGTCAAAATTGAATCGATAAATCGAATGCACACCCCTAGACTGTAGACACTTGTTAAATGAGTAATTACCTATTTGTGTAGATTAATATAACATACAGAATGTATATATATTCTGCTACTATTTTGAAAGCGGTTATACAATATTATTTTTCCTAATCTATACCCTATCCTTTACCCTAAGTCTCTTACCCTATTATTTCCTCCAACACATTTAAGGATTGATCATATTTAAAGATCAAGGGAATAAAATTCAAATTAATGGAAAACAAAATTAGCCGTGATGATGTATTTTGTTTTATTTTGTTTTTTATACCATTGAAGCATTGGTGGCATACATTTGATCCCTTACTTTAGTTTTATTGCATGTGATTGTTGACATAATTTTTATATTATAAATGGTGTTCGTCTTATTTTAGCTTCTTTTTGTCCATATTAGTTAGGCGCATTTATAGTGATATACTTTCCGTGGAATACCGCAAATTTTCTTATTGTTGTAATTGATAACCGAATCGATAAGCCCCCAAAATCGATAAATCGAAATCGAAAAAAATCGAAACCTTATTGAAACGATAACGATAAGCATATGTATAAATCGATAATCGATAAGTAATTATCTTTAAGGGTCAAATCGAATCGATAAATCGAATGCACACCCCTAAAAAAAATGCTTTTGGGAAAAAGCAAAAGCAATTTCTGAAAAGCAGAAAAAAGTAGCTTATTCCCAAAAGCAGAAGCAAAAGCAGTTTTGACTTTTCTTCTTACCAAAAATATCCTTAACAAAAAATATTATATATCAAAATAACCGTTAAACCTAATACTTAGGATATTAATGTATAAATATTTCTTCTTATTTTTAGAATAACTGTCTAATATATAGTGACTTTAGCGGTGAATGCTTTTATGATTTTAAATATATTTTAACTTATATTAAAAGAATTAAGTACTTTTTAATTTTATTTTTATATTTTACTTAAATAAAATAAAAATATTTAATTATTGCATATAATAACAAATTTTTGAAATTATTTATTTACTTATAATATTAATTATAAAGTAAATCTATTCATGCCTTTATTCGTAATTTGATACTTAAAAGTACTTTCTCAAAAGTTTGGCCAAACACAAATTATTGCTCAAAAGTACTTTTCAGTATAATTAGCCAAATACAAACTGCTTCTCTCTACAAATACTTTTTTCAAAAGTAATTTTAAAAAAAAAATACTTATCAAAATAAGTTAATTTCTCCGGCTTTGCCAACCAGGCTATAAGCCTAAAATACATCTACTGATCTTTATTTAATTCTTTCACACTTTAGTTTGGTCTCTATTGATTAGTTCTTGTTAAATATGTACAACTTTATTTTACTTTAACGCGTAACTGTATTTATTATTCCTTCATTTTCGCGTCAAGATGGTCGATGAATGAATTCATACTTCACTTGTGCAAACATAAATAAAATGACTACGTTTGAATGTTTGGTATATTTGGAAGGGAAATAAAAGGGGTATTTTTTATCCCCTCCATTATAAGCGGTACTATATACTCTAGTACATAGGCAAATCCAGAATTTTAAGTGTATGAGTTTATGTCGCAGTTTCAAATTAATATACAATAATAATTGGGTTCACAAATAGATATTTAATAAAAAATTTAACAAAAATACAGAATCTACGCAAAAATTACTGGATTCCCGGGAACCCATATATTACACTCTAGATCCGCCCATGCTCTAGTACTTCGTATCCTCGGAAATAATTCACATTTACTTCCACTCTTTCAACTCTTACTCCCCTAACCAAATATATAGTCTGTTTCGCCAAACATCTTTGGAGGCAAAAACACTTTTTTTTTTTTTGTTAAAAGTGTTTTTTCTCTAAAATTAAGGTGCTTGCCAAGTTTTTGAAAGAAAAAAGTGCTTCTGAGGAGAAGTAGAAATAATTTTGGAGAAGCAGAAAAAAATAGTTTCTCTCCAAAAATATTTTTTTGAAAAATATTTTTGAGAAAAATATCTTTAGAAGCAGTTTTTAATAGCTCGGTCAAACACTAATTGTTGCTCAGAATTACTTTTTAAATTAATTAGTCAAACACAAACTCTTTATCACCAAACGTACTTCTGAGAAAAAACACTTTTAAAAATAAGTTAATTTTAACGGCTCGACCAAACGGGCTAATAGTCTGAGTATACCAACTTTTATTAATATTTTTTTATTACTTTTCCATCTATTTTCTATTTCCTACGATGCTTATATTATTTTTGATGATTTTTGTTGATGCATATTCTATTGTCTATTTTCGTATGCTTGAGCTGAGGGTCTCTCGTAAACAACTTCTTTATTCCTTCGGGGTAGGGATAAGATCTGCATACATTCTACTCTTCTCAAATCACACTTGTTATTGTTGTTGTTGTTGTTTCAACTTTTGTTTCTTTTCATTTTTATTTTTTATTTTTTGGTTGCTTTTTCTTTTTATTGGGTTGTTTCTTTGACTCCAAAGCAGTTGCTTGAGATGCAGTTTAACAAGTTCCCGTGATAAACTGCCACAATGTGTACGTACCATAAGCCACGACATACAAGTAGGCTTTTGGAAGGTCCATCACCAAACTTATTTTGTAGACAAGCTGGCTCAGGCCTCGTTTGTTTGCACTTAATAGATGTCTGAATCTAAATCATTCAAATCTCAGGCATTAAATGCGTTTGTTTTTAACGTCAGAATCTTAATTATTCAAATCTTAATCATTAAATATTTTTCTTTTACTTCACAACCACTTAATGGGTCTGAATAAGTCTGTATAATTAAGATATATAACAGATACTTAATTTCATTAAGATGCTATCACATATTCATTATTAACTGCCGCCATTGCCTACCATTATCAACTACCACCATGCAACCACCACTACCATACTCAACCCCCAACCCCAGCCCTACCCCACCACCACCACCACCACCACCACCACCTTCACCTCCACCGCATCACCATCATCCTCAATCATAACCGCCACCATTATCGACCATCGCCACATACTATCCTCACCACTCCGACCACCATCATTCTCACCCGCAATCAACACCCATCCACCTCAACTACCACAACTGACCACCAAATCACCATCAACAACCATAGCCGGCACTGCCCATCATTATAACATACCACCACCACCCACCATCTTCCTCGGTCACAACTACTAACTATTACCACCCACCAACACCATCCTCAATCATAATTGCCGCTACTACCAAACATTACTAGCTACTGGCATGAACTACCATCATCAACCAAAACTACCACCAGTCATCGCCTCTAGTCAGCATTCACCCGTTATCCATCACCACAAACAACTAATGTATTTTAAAAAATTATATATTTTACGGAAAAGGGCCAAATATACCCCTCTACCTTCAAATATTGTTTACCTGTACCCTTCTTTATACTATTGGGCTATCCATACTCCAACCGTCATACTTTGGAATAAAAATACCCCTATTTTGGATGGAGTGCCACGTGGCAGCACCAGATTAAATGACCCATTTTTTTTTACCCTACCCGTTTTACAAAATACCCACAACCCGAACCATATTTTTATTTTTCAGTTTTTTAAAGAATTTTCTTTTTGTAAAACTTAAAAAAATTGCAAAAATCATTTTTTAAACAATTTTTTTTTATAAAAACTGAATTTTTTTTTTCAGTTTTTAACAAAATATTTTCGTTTTTTAAAATCTGAAAAAATATTTCCAACAAAATATTTTCGCTTTTGAAAAATATTTTTTTCTTCATTTTTCAGTTTTTTTAAAAGATTTTATTTTTGTAAAAACTGGAAAAATAAACTTGTAAAAACTGATTTTATTTTTTTGTAAAAACAGAAAAAAATTCGATTTTTAACAAAATATTTTCGTTTTTTAAAAATTAAAAAAATCATTTTCAACAAAATATTTTTTTCATTTTTTTAATTTTTTAAAAGAATTTTGTTTTGTAAAAACTGGAAAAACAAATTTGTAAAAACGGAAAAAAATATTTTTTATAACAAAATATTTTAGTTTTTTAAAACTAAAATTTAAAAAAACTGGAAAAAATGAAAATAGGGGTCGGGTTGTGGGTTTTTTAAAAAACGGGCCGGGTAAAAAAAA
>MU764109.1:4376-17524 GCA_026770625.1 Nicotiana glauca | reverse complement strand
TATATCATAATTTTTCTATTATTTAGTTTGGACTTAGAGGCTTTGTGATAATCAAAATTCAAAGTAGGGTATGATTGATTGGTCTTAATGATTGTGAAAGAAAAAGATGGACGTGTGAAATACTGGCTAACAACTAACTGCCAGAGTATAAAATGCTTAAAGAAATTACAAATAATTGGAGTAACATATTTTTAAAAGTATTTATTGGACTATGACAATGAAGAGACTGTGATAGTACGTAAGGGAAATTTTTTTGACAATGTTACATGGAGAAATTTTTTTGACAATTTTTTTGCCCCGCACCGGCCCCGCACCCGCATTTTTTTTAAATTTAAAAATTGAACCCGCCCCGCCCCGCAACCGCAAATTCTCAAACCCGCACCGCCACGCCAACGTTCAAACCCGCACTGCCACGCAACCGCACCGCCCCATTGCCATCCCTAAATAGGGGTATAGATAACCCAATAGTATGATATTAGGGGTATGGATAGCCCAATAGTATAACGAAGGGTACGCGTAAACAATATTTGAAAGTAGAGGGATATATTTAGCCTTTTTCCGTATATTTTATTGATAGAATATTAGATTAATTAGTATTTTATTTGAATTTTATGTCAATTAATTTTCAAATAAAGATATATTTTATACATTCAGATGTTAAAAATCAAACAGTCTTAATTATTTCTATTCAGATCTAAATACATTTTAATATATTTAGATGTATATTCAGATTCAGATGTCTTAATTTTAATATATATCTGTATATTCAGATTCAGACGTGTTAATCTTAAAAAAAATAAATGACGCCTCAATGTCCAAATTAAATATAATATTCACTAGAAATTAATTTTGTAATTCCTTTTTTATTTCAACTTGAATATACGTTTTACCAAAAGGTAGTTGTTTACGATATAAAACTCCAAAATTCAAAAGATCTGAGATATACATCACAAAAAAAGTGATGTTTTGGTCAAACAGCGTCAAGGTACTTAAATTAGGGAAAAATCACATATTTTTTGTATGATATGATTCGTTTTTCCTTTGGAGTAATAGAGTATATTACTTTATTTCTTCCCATATTCCCAAATTTTCGATTTTTAAAAATAAAATCAACCAAATTGCATTTGATCTTGATAGTGAAATTATTCAAAGGCCTCATTCATAGATTATAGGGTACACCTTTTGTAAAGCCTATGGCACGTCAGTCGAAGTTACCGCATCAACTCAACAGAAAGAGGAAAACATTTTGCTAACTTAAATGAGAGCTAATCTTTCAACAGAAAGAGGAAAATATTAGTCATAAATGAGAGTTAATCTCCTACTCGTGAAAGCAATTAACAAGATACTGTGAGAAGATACAATCAAAAATTACAAAAAAAGTATTACCTCCTGTCCATAACGAGTGATTTTTGATTGTTTTCACACAGATTAAAAAAATTCACATTTTAATATTAATTAACAATGAAATTGACCATATTAATTGATAATAGATGAATTTGACTATAATTACACCTTAAATAATCACATTCTTATGTTGTTTTGATGATATATATGATAACAAAATGCTCTTATTAGTGTTTTTCATGATTTATAGGTAATAAATGGCTAATGAAGGCTAATGAGCTATTTTGGAGTCAATACCGGAGAAAAGAGGCCAAAAATGCAAAGTCCCATTGAAGTCACATTGTACCAGCCCTTTAGTACCGAAAGTACTGTTCCACCGCGGTTCCACCGCGACCGCGGTAGAACCGCGGTGAAAACCTGCTGCGGAAGTTTGAAGAACCAGAGGCACTGTTCTGCCGCGGTTCCACCGCGACCGCGGCAAGCGCCGTAAAGATAAGGGACCAAAGTGTAAAAACGGAATTTTTAGACCTAAACCCTATTTAAACCATAGACTTCGCCCAAAGGAGGCAAGAAGTGATTGTTAGGTTATCTTGGAAGGAAAAACTATTGTGAGAGATCTTTCCCAACATCTTTCTTCTTTTCTTTTGTTTTTGATGATGAATTCTATTCTAGTTTATTTACCCATAGTTATGGGTAGCTAATTTCTTTATCTAAGGTCTTGATGGAACCTGTTGGGGGATGAACTTCTCGTTTATGTTAATGCAAATTTACCATGTTTAATCTTTATTTATTCAACTATGTTCTTGTTGTAGTTAATTGATAGGATCCTCAATTACCTGTGCCTATTTAGTGTGCATAACTTGGAAAAGAGTGTATATTTAGGTAGTTGTTGAATAACACCACTCCTAAAGAATAAGATGAATCTATATCTGCGGGTTTAAAGGCGGGATTAGGAATAACGAAGCCTTGGGTGTAATCTTAAATGAACTGTGTTAATTAAAAGCTAGCTAGTGTAGCTCGGGAGAGTGCAATAGTATATTGCTGTGATTGCTCAGGAGAGAGTTACGGTGAGTTGAGTGTTCATGATTAATAAAGTGAGTCGGTAAATTTGTATGAAGCATAAACAGAAGGGATTCCATCAATAGGGAAAGTCATTACCTTAGCTTGTTTCTCATATTTGTCTACAACCTTAGTTATTTAGTTATAGATTGTTATTTTTCTACAATTTTAGTTCATAAAGAAACCTCAACAGTGATTCAAAAGTATTTGGAAGCTGGTTCTAAAGAATTGAGTGGATCTAAAGGTAGCAGTTGATATGTTGACTCTCTATGGATTCGACCCTGGGCGTAATACTCGGGTTTTATTTGTAACGTCCGCAGAATCCTATTTAGAGGATATACTTGGGCGTGATCATTAATCTTTACTATCTCTTCACATAAATACTCCTAACACATACTCCAACAGGACCAACACTATTTACTCCAAGGATAATGTAGGTAAAAAAATAATTCATTCATTCTTAAAATCTGAAAAATTTACTTATTCTGGACCATAAAAAAGATAAAAAAATTACTTATTGTGGACCGGAGGAGTAATACTTATTGAAACAATTAAGTTGAATGGAACAAGATTTGTTCACTAAGGGTGGTTGGAATACGATTTATACCGGTATAAGTTATATTGGGATAAGTTATGCTGAGATTAGTTATGCTAGAATTGTTGTTTATTCATTGTTTGGTATGTTGTATTAAGAATGACAATTACATAATTTTTAAGAAGAAGGTATAAGTTATACCGATGCTAATTACCCACCTTCTATAAGGTATAAGTTATCCCCGTGTTAAAATTAACACCATAATAACTTATAACTGTTTTGCTACCAAACAAAGTATTAAAATGATATTAAATTTTTATACCACCATTATAACTTCTTATACCTCGTACCAAACGACCCCTAAAGCGTTATAAGTACCTTTGTTTTCCAGAACAAAGAGAGCACTTCTTGCTCAAAACAGTAGAAAATTTGTGTCGTGTATATAAAAAATGGGGAGAAGGAAGAGAAGGAGAGTTCTAAAAAAAGAACCTATTAACAGAAAGAAAGTGAACAATAGGATTAGAGTTGTTGTCTAGTGAATTTAGTTAAATTTATATATTTAAATGAGTATCTGATTTCAAATCTATTACTACTACAACTATTTACTGATTATCCAACAAAAAAACAAAGAGAAAGAAATACAAGTAAGAAAAAGGGACAAAAGTGAACGGGGGTAGGCTCCTTTTTTAGGCTTTACGACAGAAACAGTAACTCAAGGGGTTGAATTTGAAAATGAAATATTTGAGCGGTAAAAGTACCAAAAATGCAAAAAAGAAAGCAATCTGCTCCCACAATCCCACACGTCTATGCCCACCACTGTCATTTTTCAAAAATTGAATGCAAACTCCTCGAACTCCGCCATTAAACAAGTATTGCAGTACTACTATCAAAATCTTTCTCACGCTTCAGAAAAGTCTTCTCCTGTATTCTACTCTCTGATCCCTTTTACACTCACTTTGTCCTCTTCACACTCTTCACTTCACCCTCTAAATTTTATTGACTCTCTCTAGTCTCTTCTGCCATTGCAATAATGGGTTGCGTTTCATCAACTTTGCTCAACCAAGACAATGAATTCACCCAAATGGGTGGCTCTGCCGCCGGTTTCAGCCACCACATTGTCTCTCTCACTTCCACCACTTATGGTCTCTTGACCCTTGACCCACCTTCCTCTCCTCCACCCTCCTCCGCCACCACCACTGTCCCTCCTACCCCTACCCCACCTCCTCGTCACACTCTAGGTTCACTTTTCCCAAGCCCCTTGTCTGAACCCAGAACCCTCAAGTCACACACCTCCGATATTATCAATTCTTGGGAGCTTATGGCTGGTCTTGATTCCACCTCCATGACACCCATCAGTGACAGCTTTCGGTTTTCAACTTTACCCAAGTTGTCTACCCCTGATTCTAGCTTCAGATTATTGAAATCTTTCCCTAACAAAGAGAATTCAAGCCCCAATATTCCATCTTTTAATGATAAAGCTGACATTTTTAAGCCAACAAGATTAATGTCTTGTGATTCCATGCTTGATGGTTATGAAAAGCTCTGTCCCCCAAATGGTGAAGATAAAATAGTGATTTACACAACAACGTTGAGGGGTGTGAGGAGGACTTTTGAGGCTTGTAATGCAGTGAGATCAGCAATTGAGGGGCTTGGGGTTTTGTATTCAGAGAGGGATATTTCAATGGATAGGGGTTTCAGGGATGAATTGAAGGAACTGATGAAGGGTAAAGAGAGCACTGAGTTAATACCTCCTAGGGTGTTTTTTAGAGGGAGGTATATAGGTGGGACTGAGGAGGTAATGAGGATTGTGGAAGAAGGGAATTTAGGGGATTTTCTTCAAGGGTTGCCAAAGGTGAAAGCTGGTTTTGTTTGTGAGGGTTGTGGGGGTGTTAGGTTCTTGCCTTGTTTTGCTTGTAATGGGAGCTGCAAGATGGTGATGGTGCTGAAGGAAGACATGGGACAGAAAGAGGGGAGCACTGTGGTGGTGAAATGTACTGAGTGTAATGAAAATGGGTTGGTGCTTTGCCCCATTTGTTGCTGATTGATGCACTAGCTGCGAGGACCTAGCTCGGTTAGTCTTTGAAGTATTCTCTTTTATTTGCATGTCTAGCTCTTCAAAATTTATCCTACACTTGTATATGCTAAATTATTTTACTGGCTAAAACAAATGAATCTCATTACTCCAATTTGATGTATCAGAATTAGACCTGTTCAGGGTAATTGGTGCTCCTTTAGAAAAATTAATTTTCATGATTAAAGATTGAGGGTCATAGCAGTAACTTGTGATATATGTGTTTATTGGGCTATTCATTTGTTGGTATTTAAATTAGAAAGTAGCAGTCTTGCATAAACTAACTCTGTAAAGGCATATAGTAGGTAAGGGAAAAGCTAAAGCTGACTAGCATTTAGTACCAGCAGCAGTGTTAGCATTTTTCAATACTATGGTACTTTTCGTGATTACATTGAAGCGCTTCTGAAAATGGGATTACTCTGTTAGAACACCTATACTTTCTGAACTGAGAAAGAAGTATCTGAAATAATTTTGAGGGCTATAGCAATTGTCAACTGGTATTAGTTACTTAGTTACTGCCTTTAATAAAGGACTCTACTTTCTTTATAGGCCTTTGGTACCAAATATTGATCTCTGTTGGAACCCCTATACTGATTACCGAACTGAGAATAGTTGTATCTGAAATAGACTCAGGGGTCGTTTGGTAGGGTGTATAAGAATAGTGCGGAATGAGGTGTATTACTAATACATGTGTTAGTAATGCAAGCATTAGTTATGCAGATATTATTTTTTATCTACTTTGGTATGGTGTATTAAAATTATAATGCATTGCATAATTTTTAAGAAAAATAGTTGTTTACAAAAATGCTCTCATATTCTCTAGCTTTAAGGGACTTTAAGGACAATTTTGTCTTTAACCATACTAATGCATGCATTAATAGCATTGGTATTACTAATGCCATGGTTTTCTATGCATTACTTATACATAGGATAATACCAAATATGATGTACATAAGTTGAAAAAATGTACCAAACAAGGTATTGACAATGCATAGCGCTAATGCTTGCATTATGTTTTCTAATACCTCCTACCAAAACGACCCCTGAGTGTTATTTCAGCCATTGCCAACAGGCAGCAGCCACTTGCCTTTACTAAAGGTTATGCTTCTCCTAGGCCAGCTTCAACAATTGCTGGGTTGATTGTTTTCTCCTCCTACTCTGTGAATCCAAATAACCAGTTTGTGTTTCCTTACGTGTAATGCAATAGATTGTATATGCCATTGGATCCAATAAGCTTGTATCAGAACAATGTCACTGTTGGCCTTCACATTTCTGCGTTCTTCGTGACAAATTGTTAAACAAGAAAGAAAAATGATTTTTTGGGCTGGAAGCAAAAAACATTCAGTGAATATTTAACAACTTGTTTGGATGGTTTTTACTTGTATATTGTATTGTATCGTATTGTTATTTTATACCAAGAAATGCTAACTAAGAACTTGAAAATCAGCTGGTTGTTAATAGGAACTAGGAAGTAGGAATCCTCGGCTGATATTACATATCGACATATCAAGCAATATACTGACTGCAAATTTGCTCAGGGTCCAGGTCTATTTGTTGCATAGTAAATGGATTTTGTACAACCCCAAAAATGCAGGACACTTGACGGATGAAGCTGCAATATTTTACATCGACCTCTCAAGGAAAGCTGCTGAAAGATTTGGCTGAACATTAGGCACAAAGCTGCGGATAGCATCTCAGATACTGAATGAAACAACTGGCCTATAGATGTTATTTACATGTTTCGCGAGATGCTGTGTAATTTATAACTTACCAATAATATTCAATAATATATCAGTGGTAAGTGTCATGATATTTGAATCTAATGTCATTTCAATCAGATGGTAAGCAAGCTACACTTCCAACCAAGAAGATGTGAGTTTGAGTTTCCCCAAGAGCAAGGTGAGAAGTTCTTGGAGGGAAGGATGTCGAGGGTCTATTTGGAAACAGCCTCTCTACCTCAGGGTAGGGGTAAGGCCTGTGTACACACTGTCTTACTCAGACCTCACTAGATGGTATTATACTGGGTTGTTGTTGTCATTTCAATCAGCATGATAAATTTTGGTTTTTTCACCTAATTAGTTTTTTATATCCTTTTCCATGGCAACTGCTATAAGATTTCCAGAAAGGATTGTGTTCTGTTGGCTAAATCTGAGGAAAGTGCCATCTTTTCTGGAGGATACGTTGGATGTTATGAAGTTAACAAAAAGCTAATTAATAGTCCTGGAGGAGTCATCGTATCGATTAATGAAATTTCTCAATGAAATTGCAAGTGCTATAGACAAAGGAATTAAGTAGGAAGTAATAGGTTAGGCTTTGGTTTGGTGTTAGAGCATCTTTTTCACTAAGTCACAACTTTTTATAATAACATCCTTGTATAACATTACTATAAAAGTTAAATTTTTTTGAAATCAATTTTCATGTTATGTTACGATATGAATTTTCGAGCCTATCCCTCAGGAACTTGGGCTTAACACGTATAGGTTAAAAGGACGTATAGGTTAAAAGGGCCTATTTACTCTGATCCAGAGGTTGATTGGGCGCGACAAAGAGATGTGCTTGGCAGGGATAGGATATTTCGGTTAACACACTGGTCAATGAAAAATAGCCAGCATTTACCAAGTCAATGAAAAATAGTCATTATTTTGCTGCAACAGAGACCGGTTTAGTATAATATACGGGATTTTTGATGCATTTGTGTACGAACTCCAGCATATTATGCTGGATCGGTATATTTTACTAACTCCTGTAAAATTTGCGGGAGACTGGAGCAACAGTGCTCGAAACTCCAGTATATTATACTGGACAATTATACTTGCTGGAACTCCCGTAAAATTTACTGGAGTTCAAGCATACTTATGTTGGAACTTCCGTAAAATTTGCTGGCGTCTTTTCTGGATTTTGAACAGTATTTTCGCTCATATTTAAAGTGGCTAAATTTCGATGACTTTTGAAACTTGACTATTTTTTAATGACCAGTGGTAAATCTAGCTATTTTTGAATTTCTCCCGATATTTCGATGCAATTATTGATTGTTTGACCCGGTATTGAGAAAATAGCCTCTGCTAAAATTTTAGGAAGCACTCACTGGAATTTTTGATATGCCATTATAACATGACAATCACTAGAATATTTCATACGCAGATCATCAGGATTTGCTACAAAACATGGCAATCGCTAGAACTTTTCATAAGTTGATCACAGGGATTTGTAAAAAGATGAAAATCGACAAAAATTTTCATATAGTGATCACCGAGATTTGCAAAAATATGGTAATCTAGAAATTTTTATATAGTGATTACCTAGATTTAATCGCTAGAAATGTTCATACTAGATTTGCCATAAAATATGGCAATTAATCGTTTAATTTTTGGAAGCGTGCTTCAAAAGTCATGTTGCGAGATTATTTTACAAAAATTTTGTAACGGGGTCAAAGTATAAATGTCGATTCTTAAAAATTTATCCGGCATAATTTACTGTTTTTATGTTCTTTTGGAATTCATTAGGCTAACTGGTTATGGGATATGTTTATTTTTGTTATTTTTACATTTCGCTTGGAATAACACGTTACGCCAGCTATTTCACTTTATTTTGCGTTATTACTATTTAGAAAGTCAAAGAGATTGTTGTTGACCATAATTTTTTTCCGAATATATTTTCGTTACTTTATGGTACATTAGTTGTTGCGACTTATTGTAGTACTTTTTAGTATATGTAAGCTTTACTACAAGAAAAAAAACGTGAAGATTTTATAGCTGAGTTCACCTAAAAAATTAAGTACTATTTTATCATTAGATTTCAAACCCAGGGAGTATTACTTTGATTAGGGAAGCAACACTGTTTAATCAATGATTCATGAGGTCCCGGCTGCGTTCACGAGTAGAGTAATCAAAGGTTCCTATAGACACATGCTTTGTATGAGTTTGATTTGAAATCAATCCAGAGGTTACCTCTTCTTTCAACAAAAGTGACTATAAGAAATCAGATGAAATTCTTATCGACTTGTTTCACATTTTAAATTAGGGGCTTCATATAGGTTGGGTTCGTTCCGATTTTTCAATTATCAAATCAAACCAAACCAAACCAATTATGTTAGGTTTTTAAATCTATAAACTAAACCAAAAAAAAAAAAACAAAGTCAGGGTTTTCAATGTCGGTTTTTCTCGACTTTTTTGGTTTTTTCGGGTTTTCTAATTTTTTTCTAGATAAATCTTCATAGCACAATGTATAACTCGTGCTCCAAATATTTCTTTAGTCCTAGTTCGATGCAACTGTATAATATAGTTTTTTAAGAAAATAATACAATAATATAAGACGAGTCATAAGATAATACTAAAATATTCAATAATAAAGATAATAAAATCCATAAAGAAAATATTACTAACTAATAAGCTATAATAAAAATTAACGGAATCTAAAAGTACTATATAGGTTAAGCAAAATTAAGCACAGCTAATAAATACTAATAATGGCACAAGTAAGCTCTAAAGAAAAAAGATAAACTAATTTATGCATTTTTGTTATATATCAATGAAAACTAATAAATACCTATCCAACATTAGGGGTGAACATAGGTCGGGTTAGTTCAGATTTTTCAATTACTAAACCGAGTCAATGGTGTCGGATTTTAAAATTTATAAACCAAATCAAATCAATAAAGTGGGATTTTTCAATCTCGATTTTTCTCGGTTTTTCGTTTTTTTCGAGTTTTTGGGATTTTTCCCCGGTAAAGTCTAATTAGCAAAAGAGAGAAGACTTTTGAACTTGTGGTGTAAAATAAACCACATATATTTTGTGTGGCTATAAATCACTGCATAAAGGTAAATTATTTTCAAATAGGGAAAAAAGTCATTCTTTTTGGCACGGATTAAAAAGAAAATAGGTTCACATAAATTGAAAAGGAGGGAGTATTAATTACACAACTAAGCATAAAAAAAGAAGAAGATAAACTAGGTTATATATTTTTATTTTAAATTACTGAAAAACTAAAAAATAAATATCCATCACCATTGTCATTCCTAATATTGAATTGAAGTTCCTTCATTAGCATTAGTATTGATTTGTACTTTCTTTGACTTACTATATTTATGAGCTATAAAATTTATTGGACCATTCAAGAATGTTAAGTCCAAAATTTTAAATATACTTTTATAGATAAAATTGTGAACAAACTTAAGAAATATTTATAAATTATATTACAATAAATATTTATATGTATAAAATATTTTTTAAAATTTTATAAACGTAATGTTAGGTTTGGTTTGGTTTCGGTTTGACTTTTTTAGTTAAAACGAAACCAAACCAATTATGATCGATTTTTTTCCACACCAAACCAAATCATAATTGGTGTTTTTTCCCTCGGTTTGACTCGGATTATCGGGTTGGTGCCGTTTATTGAGTTTCTTTGTACACCCCTATCCAACACTATTATCATTTCTAATGTTGAATTGAATTTCCTTGTTAGCATTAGTAATAATCTGAATTTTATTTGAATTACTATCTTTATGAGCTATAAAATTTATTAGACAATTTAAGAATATTAAGAGCCCATTTGGACATAGAATTTTTTTGCCTTCTTTTGCAAAAAAAGTTTACTTTTTTTTCGAAATCAATATTTGTTCATAAGATTTTCAATTTTCACTTGAAGATGCATTTTGAAATTTTTTGAAAATTTGAAAAACTCCAAAAAGCTGTTTTTCAAAATTTTCACTCAAATCACACACAAAACTTCAAAAACAACCCAAACTGAAATTTATGTCCAAACACAACTCCAAATTTCAAATACCATTTTCACTTCAAAAAAATTTTCACCATTTTTTGGAATTTTAAAATTCTTATGTACAAACGCTTACTTAGTTCAAACTTAAAATAATATGTTTAAAGATAAAATTGTGAAATTTTAAAAAAATAATTATAAATTATATAATATCAAATATTTATATGCATAAAATATTTTTAAAAATTATATAAATGTAAGTCGGGTTGGTTTAATTTTGCTTTAACTTTTTTTAATTAAAACCAAACTAAATCAATTATAATCGAGTTTTTTTTTTCAACATCAAACCAACTCAAACCAAACCATGATTAGTTTTTTTTTCCGATTTGAGTTGAATTATTTGTTTAGTATGATTTGTCGATTTTCTTTGTATACCCTAATTTAATTAAATGAAGTTGAGCTTCCGAAGAGAAAAAGACAAAAATTACTCGTACATGGGACAAGGACTTGTAATTTCAAATTTCCCTCCTTTGTTGAATACTTTATACAATTTTCTTTCCCAATTTATACTAGTCTTTTCATGTTGAGATATTTAAAAGATTTGGCACCATTCTACTAGTAATACTAATTATTTTATTTACTATTTACTAGTGTCACTACCGTCTTAGATGAGACAGAGAGCACTGTTATATAAAGCATTAAATAGTTTGTTAGCTAATAGTTTGTTATCTCAAAAGAGTTGAGTTAGGCAGATGCTGTCATAAGATTAGAACGTGTAAACCAACTTAAAAAGAAAAAAAAAACATTAAAAGGTGTACTTTCAACATTTCATAAGGTAACATTAGTATAAAATGGGGCCGATTGTTCAACACTCTTATGATTAAGTGCAAGAAAAAGTAAGTTGGTGATGAAACAATTAATATGAATTCATTTGATTCAGTGCCTCTTAATATAATGTTATAATTAGCAGAACAACAACCGTCACTCTTACCATCAACCATCAATTCTATCTAAACTATACGTAGTAATTAGGGAAATGATGACTCGTGATCAGTGGCGAAGGTACATACTGACCACCCTTAGTCGAAAAATTACACTGTATATATAGGTAAAATATTAGATTTTAATGGTATATAACATATATTGAATACCCTTTATCTGGATTTTTTATTTATTTATTTCAAGTTTGAATACCCTAAATGAAATTTCTGACTTCGCCACTGCTCGTGATAATAAACTTACCAAGTCTGGTGATGCTGTCTCTGTATGTTATATTATAACCTAAAACTTGAGCTATTCTTGTGATTAGTTCTGTCGGTGAAACCCTTCAATAGAGCTCTGTGTTCCTCCTTATTTATATATAGAGGCCCTAAAAATGATAGAGACATTCGTAGAAATTCGATGTGAAATTACGAATTAATGGTAACTTGTATTGAGTAAAATGCTGGTGCGTAAACATGCTCATGTCCGTTCGGTAGACACATATGATTAGTGAGATAGTTGAAACTCTTAGATGCTTATATTGACAAAACTAAAAAAAGTTGGTACAATTTTTTTGTGTACACAAAATGCATAAAAGTTTCCTTTTATTGAGAAAACTAAAAGAAGTTCGTACCAGTTTTTGGGTACACAAAATGTGTAGAAGTTTCCTTTCAAGGAAACAATGTACCGTTCTTGATAAAGGTAAATTTTTTTTGTAATAACTGTGAATATATTACATAAACGATTCAAATTGATACACCTAAAAGAGCACTCGAAATTTACAATCACCTAGGAAGGGAGTTGTCATGACCCCAGTTCGCTTTCCGTGAACATGTCGTGATGACACCTAGTCCCTACGACTAGGTAAGCCTAACAATGCAGAAAGTAATATAACTTGCGGAAACATTTAATTAAATCGAGTAAAATTAGAAGGTAACGGTATATAAGTGCCACTTGGCATATACAACTCAAAAATAAATCGCGGAAGTTTAAAATCTCATCCCAAAATCCGGAAACTCACGGGAACCACATGCTAATAGAAATGTAATATGCCACTCTAACTCCAGAATGTCTAAACAACCGAAAGAAAAGAATAGATTAACTACTAAAGCTGAAAAAGAATAGAGACTCCTGGTCTGCGGACGCGACAGATATATCTCGAAGTCTCCGCTAGATCTCTCCGCCTCGAGGATAGAGGTACCTGGATCTGCACATAAAAAATATGCGCAGAAGGGGCATGAGTACACCACAGCGGTACTCAGTAAGTGCCAAGCCTAACCTCGGTTGGGTAGTGACGAGGAAGGTCAGGGCCCTACCGAGGTCAATTATCATAGTATGAATTTAACAATATGAAAATTGACAGTAATAATGAGTACATCAGTGAGAATAGACAGGTTAAACAGGGCAATAACAACTACACAAAGAACAGAGTAAACACGGAATAT
>MU764106.1:2617-17510 GCA_026770625.1 Nicotiana glauca | reverse complement strand
CCACCCCGGCGCAAACCCCCTTAAAAAAATTTTTAAACTTTTTTTTGTATTTTAAATTTTTTTAGTTTTTATTTTATTTTTCTGCACCATCCACCCCCCACCTCACCGATAAAATATTTGTCAACTTACATATCTTAAGGTAAAAAGTTTTTTATGCAAGATGAGCATAGTTCTAAAACATGGGTCAAGTTGGGCGGGTTGGGTTATGACCCATTGTTTAACCCATCTTGACCCAGCCCATCTTAACCCAAATATACTTTGGGTTGGATTGGGCAGTGACCCATTTATTGACCTAACCCATCTTAACCCGTCTAAATTCAGCCCAACCCGCCCATTTGCCACCCCTAACGCAGATCTTACCCTTACCCTTGGGTAGAGAGGCTGTTTCCAAATAGACCCCGGGCATCCTTCCCTCCAAGAACTTCCCAACTTGCTCTTGGGGAGACTCGAACTCACAACCTCTCGGTTGGAAGTGGGGGTTGCTTACCATCAGAGCAACCCCTCCTGTCAATGATTTTGTTATTTAAATTAGTTAATCTAAGTGATCACCCCGTCATCAACTGCTAGTGCTCACCCTGACCAGGAAACAAGATTTTGCACTAATGCATGTCTTCTCTTCGTATACAAGTCTCTTAACAATTGGTAAACTTGTCTTCATTTGAAAAGCTGAATCACTTTATGAGCACATGATTAAATTGAGATGTGGATTTTTTTTGTTCTTTGGCTGAATTAAAGGTCAATCTCTTAGACTATTAGTTTTTCTTTTTTCTTTTTGAATAACAGTATTGTTAGGGTCAATTTGCGTATACCTTAACTATTCCATTGAGTACATTTTTTACATCCACCGACACGATTATTGGAAAAGCAATGTCAACTCCGATCCAACATAAAGAAGAGTATTGCAGTAAGTTGACAGCCTCTCTACCTCCGTAAGGTTAATTAGAGGTAAGGTCTGTGTACATACTACCCTCCCCAGATACTACTACGTAGGATTACATTGAATATATTGTTGTTGTATTGCAGTAACTTGACAGTCAACGTAAAAGTAGTTCAGAAAGTGGTAAATGTTCTCAAATTAACATGAATAGAGTAAAAAAGTTACATACTCCATCTAATTTAATATCAAAGCCTAGTTAATTGATTTATTTTTTTAGAATATACCTTGCCTTAGGTGGATGAGAGTGCAAATGTGATATGGCATTTTCTAAGTTTATGGATGGGACCCTTCTATGGAATCAACCTGCAGTAATAGGTGCATATGAATAGATGCATGTTTTAGGGGCCACTTGTACTATATTGTTTCCATATAAGAAAAAGCTCGTTTATGTTCAACCCTTTGAGTGTAGTATGTGGAAGAACCACTAATTTTGTGGATGTCAAACAGAATAAATTCCAATTGTTTAGATTATATAAAAGAATTATCACTAAAGATTTGCTTTCATCCGTCTAAATCTTGGTGAGAGAGTTACTTGGTACCTGCACCGAGGGTAGAAACTAAGTACTGAATGACAGTGGCGGAGCCACATGCACCCAAGGAGTGTCAACCGACGCCCCTTCGTCGGAAAATTACACTGTTTAGCTAGGTAATTTTTTTAAAAATATGTATATATACTATATAATGACACCCCTTGACTTCTTGATGAGTTTGTTTTTTTATATTTTGACTCCCCTTAATGAAAATCCTGGCTCCGCCACTGCTGAATGATATAGTCTAGGCATGCCCGAGTTGTTTGGACACAAAAACTATATAAAAAAAAAATCTAAAGAAATTACCCATAATTGTGCAGAGTACAAAACAACAACAACAACGATAACAACAACAAATCTAGTGAAATCGCACACATGGGGTCTGGGAAGAGTAATATGTACGCACATGTTACCTCTACCTTATGAAGGAAAAGAGGTTATTTCCGACAAACTTTATGCAGAGCACAAAGTACTTTCCAAATTTATATCAGAAAACCATCTATTTCTTTATTAAATTCAAGAATGACTTCTACCTCCCAACCCCAATGAGATTTTGAAAACTCAAGAAAATAGAGATTGAGAAATATCTATTAAAGTTAGGTTTCAGCAAAATTGCCCCAATAAACAGTTGCACTATTGGTTTTCATTACACGACAAGGTAATAACTGAAAGGTAAGTTAGGCTTATCTGATCAGTGCTCACTACCTTTGATGACAATTTTTTGAGGTTGATTGATTATCAGACAACTTATGTTTATGGGAATCTTGTCAAAAGACAAGTGAGAAAGTAAGATATTTGTAGATACCTAAAGCAAAAGGGTAAAAAAGTATAACTCTTTCTATCCTAAATATATCTTAATTTTACGCTCTGTTATAACAACTTATATATCCTTATTGTTAGTAAATCATCTCGTATTTATATTTGAGCCTAACAAAGTTACACCTGAAGTATAACAAAGGTTAATTTTAGACCCATAGTCAAAAGTAGAGTGTAAATTTGGATCATTTTCCTGAATTAATTTGACATGTTGAACCACCCAATCCACTCTAGAACTCCGTTAAAGCCAAGAACATCAAATACAAGATGATTGGCTAACGACAAGAATATGAATTGCCCTAGAATAAACGGATGATAACAACAATAACAATGACCCAGAAAAATCGCACAAAGTGGGGTATGCGAAGGATAGTGTGTACGCAGAACTTACTCTATCCTGACGTGACAGAGATGCTATTTCCGATAGACCCTTTGGCTCAAGATTATGACGGATGATAAACTTAAGATATTTTGTATAGTAGAATAGTAAATTGTGACTTTTTCCTATAAGGTATGTATAGTTTTCAGATGGGATTCCAAAGAAAAAACTATGATTGAATCCTATGCTAATATGATGAAGATAAAAGAGTGGGCTGAGGGACCTGGAATTATTGCCTTTTCTTTTTCTTTTAATATGTTTAAAATCTTAGTGGCAAGTTATGAGCAAGTCACATCATTGAAAAAGTGTAAATAAAGTAATCATGTTATAGTGATCACTTACTTGATCTCAAAAGCACTACACATTTTAGCAGTCTCCTAAGCATTATTGCTACTGTCCTTATCAAATCTCAATTAAAATCTAAAATAAACATACCTTTTTAACCTTTTTCAATTTTCCTATACAATGTTTTTCATCTTTGTTTGTATATATAAAGCTTAGTGCTGATCTTTTCTCGACCCTGCATGAACACGAGATGCCTTGTGTATCGAGCTGCCCTATATATAATGCTATAAGACTTAAGGTATATATACCCTAAACCCTAAGGTATCCTTATACAATATTTTTGATCTTTGTTTGTATATATAAAGTTTAGGGTGCGGCCCTTCTCTGGATTCTACGAGATACCTTGTTTACTGAGGTGCTCTATATATAATGCTATAGCCTTATAATCTTTCTCATTAAACCTTTTAACAAACTGAGTTTTAAGAGTTTTTTGTTCAATGGGGATCCCTGAGTCTCCTAGTCCACCTCATTTGTATCCTCAAGCACTTCAACTTAAACTTTATCAAGCTTTCATCTTCTCAATTCCAATACTTTTTTCTATAATCTTGTTTCTTTTGTTTTACTTGTTTTATCTCAAAAGAAGGGCTTCTGTTGGTTCTATTTCCCCTGCTGCAACAGTTACAAGGAGTTCAACTCATGCTATTATTCTTGTCAGTAAAACTCTCCTAGCTGATTAGTCTATGCTTGAATTTCATAATATTTCAAGAACCATAGTATACAAACTAAAAAAAATGGTAGTTTGTTAATAGTTTTATTTTATTTTTATTTTGCAGGGTGAGGTAGATATAAAGGGGATGCTCAAGAACAAGCTTCCTGTAATATTATTTGATGAAGATTCAATGATAAGAGATTCCCAGTAAGTTAACTTTTGTTTGTGCTAATGGGCAAATCCATAGTGTTTATACAAAAAAATTGACAGGTCTAATTCAAGAGTTTGGAAGGGAACATGGCATAACTGCTAAAGTTATTGACATGCGGTTAGGGTAAGGCTGCGTACAGTAGACCCTTGTGGTCCGGGCTTTTTCCGGACTCAGCGCATAGCGGGAGCTTGGTGCACCGAACTACCCTTTTTTAATTCAAGAGTTCGAAAAGAAGGTCACATGAGGTCACAGGTTCGAGCATGAAAATAACGCAGAAATACTTACAAAATAAAATTGCGCACAATAGACCTTTGTGGTCCGACTCTTCTCTGGTCCACGTGCATAGCGGCTTTTTTAATTCAAGCGTTTCATTTCATCCTTAAAACTTTTGACAAGTCTTTATAACTTTTTAACTACTACATATCTTAGTTCAGGACTATAATTTCAGAATATAGACAAAGTAACTAAATGCTGCCAAAAGTTACAGATAAAAGGGTGCCTGGATTATGATAATGATTTTTAGCTAATACATGTGGTTCAAAGATTTGAAGGGTAGTCTTTGTGTAACTGTTAAAGTTGTTGCCATGCGACCAGGGCTCTTGCAGAAATGCAGGAGAAGTTACGTATAATAGACCCTTTTGGTCCGGCCCTTCCCCGAACCCTGCACATATATAGCGGGAGCTTAGTGTACCGAACTGCCTTTTACGTGGCTCAAAGATTTCATTATTTGAACATACTACAATGAGCATTTCAAATTCTAAGGGTAAATTTAAGGCAATATTGTCAATATAGTACTTACAATTATGAGGTAATTTCTCACAGGTGTTGTGTTTGCTTGGGAGAATTTGAGATCAAAGAAGAGTTACATCAGTTACCTTCTTGTAAACACATTTTCCATGTCGAATGCATACGCCATTGGCTTCGTTCGAATTTCTCGTGTCCTCTCTGTAGATGTCATGTAATTATTTCAAGACAAAATCCGCAACCTCAACAGCAGCCAGCTTCTAATCTTGAACATAACAATCAAGTCAGATTAGATATTGAAGAGGAAAGCGAACAACGCGATAGAACGATTAACACAGCCAATACTAGCAGAGAAGAGCAGCATGTGGTGATAATTGAAGAATTTTCTAGTGCTAGTTCATCCTCTATCACTGCTGAAAATAGTGAAAGAGATCATGATTCAAATGTAGAAACTCTTGTTATCAGTATTAAGACCTAATTTTGCTGCATTTCTGGAATTGTATATGTAGTGTTGGGAGTTCAGGAATGATAGATTAGTAGAGAAGTTTAGGGGATACCATTTTATACATATCATAATCTGATTATTAGATGGAACTTTGCAAAATCATGCTTTTATTTACTTCTCAGTAAAAAGAAGAATAAAAAAACACACAAAAGTGTTACATATATTATACATTATAAGATATGGCATTACTGGGTCAAAATCCGGTTTAGAATATTTGAAATAAAATAATATTAAGGAAAGGGTTTTCGAGCGTCATTGGTCAAGGTGGATCACGGAGCAGTGAAGGCCATAGCCGAAGTGTCAACATGAGTCGAGGTCGAGGTGCCAATAATGGTCGAGTTCGAGCACCGTCGATGAAGCTGTAACGACTAGTTTTCAAAATAGCATATTATAGAGAATATTCCGTTAGTACATGTGTTATTAAAGTTTATTAGGAATGTGTCTCATATAAATAGAAGAAAGAGCGAGGACAAGAGACACATGAGATTCAATTGTAAGAACAATACTTTGAAAAAAAGATTCATTTTTCACTCAATACATCAGATTCGAAGATTCCTCAATCGTGTGAGGTTCTGTTGTTTAATCATGGTCAGGTGGAAGGTTATTTTGTTCCACCTTTTGCTTATTAAATTATTTCTTTTAATTACATGTGTGTCATTATATTGTCAGTTATTGAAAATAATACGCTACTGTTCTTGATAGAAAAAGGACATTTATTACATAGAATCTTTGTTGCCTAATGCTATTCGACCACCTTTTCTGATTTATAAGATCTGAACATATTATCCTTAATTAAGATTAACCAATGTTTAATTGAAATTATTTATTTGAACTAAGGTTTACGTTTTTGGGTCAAACAATTACAAATAACAATTTTTTTTTGGTTTTGTTTTGGTAAGACATATGACAGTCAGTCTTTTTTTTTAAGCGAAAGAAAAAGAATATTGGAAATTGATATTGGAGTAACAATTTGTCGGAAAATCATTTTTTCGTTTTGACAAGAACTTCAGTGATTGAAATATTGAATTAATTATTTCGTATGAATATTAGCCCTGGAATCAATAAATCCAATCATAGGGAATGAAATATGATAGTAGATCTTTCTAGAATGAGTCGGTTAATTTTATGAAAATCTCGAAAATATAGGTAGATCATTTTGAATAATTCAAAATAGTAACCTAATTTGTTAGAATTCAATATTTGCTAGTTTCTCTAGTTCATGTCTAACTAGGATTTGTAGCCAAATTCAATTTTCTAATTATACTATTATAAATAGATGCGCTACTACCTATTTTTTCCGAAAATTCATAATTTTATTCCTACAACAACATGCACAACAAAGGCAAGAGAAAACTGGATGAAGAAACAGATTCAGAAAAGAAGGAAGCGAACAAACCACCCAAAAAGCTGGTAGTAACGGTTGAAGAAATAATTGAAGTTTTTTCAAAATGCGGTATTATTTTTACATGAAAAGTGATTATTTTTGATTGATCACTTATAAATCTGGCTATTTTTGAATTTATCCGTATGGTTCTTATCCATATTTGATCTGTTTTTATAAAGTTCATAAACCAACCTATTTTTAATGGATAATATGAATGTATAGTTGTTTTTTAAACGATTTTACCATCTAGATAAAAATATTTGATATTTGTATTGCAGAGGTAGTAGATACTTGGTGAAACCTATGTTGGTAGAAGTAGCCGGTACTCAGGAAAATAATCGATATGTGCATGAAAATCACGAGAAACTAGACATTTAATGATTTCTTCCTGTTGGTCCGCGTGAGCTTTGGTGGATTCATTTATTCGATACTTGTGTGGTGGAGATAGTAAAAACTCGGCACAACTTGTATCATAAAGTTAGCCAATACTAAAAGAAGTAGTCGAGATGTGCACAAATTGATTCCGACACCATAATATCAAGAAAAAGGAGAGCCAGAAGGTTTGACATAGTATAGCATATTGAAGATATTTCTTAACAATGATTTTGTTATTTAAATTAGTTAATCTAAGTGATCACCCCGTCATCAGCGGCTAGTGCTCACCCTGACCAGGAAACAAGATTTTGCACTAATGCATGTTTTCTCTACATATACAAGTCCCTTAACAATTGGTAAACTTGTCTTCATTTGAAAAGCTGAATCACTTTATGAACACATGATTAAATTGAGGTGTATTTTTTTTAATCCTTTGGCTGACTTAAAGGTCAATCTCCTAGACTATTAGCTTTTTCTTTTTTCTTTTTGAATAATGGTATTCACTACAATAAATTTGATTATTAGTGATGAATTATTTTGTCACCTAAAATTCATATTTCGTCACAAAAGGTCTTTGGTGACAAAAAAAATTTTGTCAATCTTTTGTCCTTAAAACACAGTCACTAATAGTATACAAAGACAACTTTGTGTTTCGTCACTAAATAAAGTTATATCAACTACGAAATCGTTTTTTGTCCCTAAATTAATAGAATTTATGACGAACTTGTTCGTCAAAAAAAAGTATAAAAAATTTGTAGTTAATAGTGCATTTTCTGTCACTAAAAAGGTCATTAATTCCTACAAAATTGCTTTGTCACTAACTATTTAGTTTAATTAGTGACGACATAAGTTGTCTATAAAATTATATATATTTCGTAATTGAACAGTTGCTATATCGTCAGTAAAGAATGCCTACTTTATCCTTAATTGTATAAATTAATGACAACTCTGCTCTTATAAATAAGGTTTACAATTACTTAGTTAAATTATCATTTCGACACTAAAAATATTAATTTTAGTGACAAAACAAAAACGTTACTACAAATTATCAGGATTAGTGACAATTACAATTCTCAAAAATACAAAGATAATTCATTGTCAAAGAAAATATTATATATTATTGATAAGAAAATTCTAGGACAATGTCCATTTTTGTCACATATTTATGACGAACTAATGTCCTACAATAAAAATATGATGGTCTAAAAAAAAGACAATGTAATCTAATCAGTGTTACATCTTTTTCCTTTCTTGTGAGTTCTTTCCACTTGTTTGGAGGTGAACAAACATTTTGAGTAGTTATTCCCAACATTTGAGAGCTCTGCTGATGGAATTGTCTTGATTGACCTCCATTTACCAACTAGAATCTCTAATATCATCTTTTCTTCCAAAGAGTTCTTTATTTCTCAATAACCTTATTCTAGCTTGTCCACAACCTTCCTTGTTTCCAGATAAATCTGCATCTATTTATAAAAAAAGTCAATTAAATTTTATATATATATATATATATATATATATATATATATATATTAAAATGCAAAAAAATATGGAGCATATATATATTGGTAGTAATTTCTAAATTACAACTCAACTATTCAGAAATTTAGCTTATTCAAACATAGAGCAGGTAAAATGATACATACCTTTTCAGAAATTTAGCTTCACTTTGCAATATTTTTTTTCAATCATTTTTCTCTTATATATAGTAGGTGTCCTGAATTTCGTTTGGAGCCAAAAATCCCAAAAACTAGCGCCAAAACACGATTTATTTCTCTATTTTACAGAATTGTGAAAATATATTTTGGGGGTACCGGCGAGTATGAAGAGTTATAGAAAGAAGATCCTGGAAATTAAGGAAGCAGAGATATCACTAGATAATAGAATATAGTGCTTTACCCAACATTTATCGCTGTCTTCCACTAATTCTAAAATAGGGAAAGAATGGTCAAAAGAAACTTTAACTTATGAAAATAATAATAAATAAAACTTTATTATAGTATTACAGCCAACTTGTATTAGCCGAGTGCCCGAATATAGTGCAACACCCCACTTATATGGAAAAATAGTAAAATAATATTTTATAAGTAATGATGAATTAATAGTAAAAAGATATTGAATTAATAGTAAAAAGAAACTTTAACTTGTGAAAATAATAATAAAATAAAACTCTACTTTAGAAGGTATATGCTTCATATCCCAACTTTGGACGACTTTTATGTGTTAAATAATTATATGAAATATTTTTCTAGAAATATTTTATGCGTAAAATATAGATTTTTTTTTTCATTGATGCAATAAACTTTAATTGGAATTCCAAAAACTATTAGCGACAAAAACTAAGGTCATAATTAAATATAAACTTTAGTAGCTAAAGTTTATAATGTTTAACTACAAATTTTAATTTTGTCACTATTGTAATACCATATTTTTTGTGACGAAACTTTTTCGTGTCCAAAGTTTTACCAATTTTAAGACAAAATAGTATTTGTCACAAATTGGGTATTTCATTAATGACAAAATAATATGTCACCGATGATATACATTTTGTGGCTAATGTTATTCAATAATGGCGTCAACTTTTCTTTTTGGTGGGAAACTTTAGTGGATAAAACTTTTGCTACGAAATTTTATGTTTCGTCACTAAATGTATGCGCTTATGTATTTAAATACTAAATGTAATTTTCGTCACGCAAAGCAAATAATTAGTGACGAATTTTGTGTCGTAGCTAAAATATTTGTAGCTAAATGTTACATTTGTTGTAGTGATTGTTAGGGTCAATTTTCGCGTACCTTAACTATTCCATTAAGTACCTGTTACCTCGTGACACCGTTATTGAAAAAGCAATGTCAACTCTAAGCTAACATAAAGAAGAGTGTTGCGGTAAGTTGTCAGTCTCTCTACTTCCACAAGGGTTAATGAGTTCCTACAACGATCTCAACTTAATATACAATAGTTTATGAGTCACAATATGATATTTATAGATACAACAACAACAACCCAATATAATTTCACTTAGTGGGGTCTGGGAAGGATAGTGTGTACGCAGACCTTACCCCTACCTTGGGGTAGAAAGGCTGTTTTCAAAAAGACCCTCAACATCTTTCCCTCCAAGAACTCCTCACCTTGCTCTTGGGGAGACTTGAACTCACAACCTCTTGGTTGATATTTATAGATATCTAATGAATTTCCTAGTACATATACAAGGTATAAACAAAAGCTACTGGTTCTAATAAACCCGGTTATTGTACTCTGGATCCGCCCTTGAGCCTGCGTATACACTACTCTATCTAGACACCACCTTGTAGGATTACATTGGATATGTTATTGTATTGCAGTAAGTTGACAGCCAACCTAAAAGTAGTTCGGATGTGGTAAATGTTCTCAAACTAACATGAAAATAGAGTAAAAAGGTTACATACTCCATATCTAAGATTAAAGACTAGGTAATTGATTTATTTGTTTGAGAATACGATTAAGGGTCTGATTTACCCCTCTACTATCATAAATAGGCCTTATTTATCCTTCGTTTATATTTTCTATCAAAAATATCCCTATCGTTATATATTAGGGTAATATTTATCCTTACACGTTAAAAACTCCATCCCTTCTTTTAAAATCTAGGAAAGGGCCAAATATATCCCTCTACTTTTAAAAAATGAAAAAAACGAAAAAAAATATTTTTCAAAAACAAAAATATTTTGTTGAAAATAACTTTTTCAGTTTTTAAAAAACGAAAATATTTTGTTAAAAAACGAATTTTTTTTTTCCTGTTTTTCAAAAAAAAAAATTAATTTATACAAATTTGTTTTTTCAGTTTTTACAAAAAGAAAATCTTTAAAAAAACTGAAAAAATGAAGGAAAAAATATTTTTCAAAAACGAAAATATTTTGTTAGAAATATTTTTTTCAGTATTAAAAAAACGAAAATATTTTATTAAACTGAGTAGATACTGAAAAGATTTTGTAAAATAAATTGTAAAAACTGAAAAAAAATTATTTTTTTAACAAAATATTTTTTCTGCAAAAACTGGGAAAAAAATATAAAAACAAAAAAAAAAAATTCAATTTTAACAAAATATTTTCGTTTTTTTAATTCTGTAAAAAATATTTCCAACAAAATATTTTCGTTTTTTGAAAAATATTTTTTTCTTCATTTTTTTCAGTTTTTTTTAAAGATTTTCTTTTTGTAAAAACTGAAAAAATAAATTTGTATAAACTGATTTTTTTTTGAAAAAAAGAAAAAAAAATCGTTTTTAACAAAATATTTTTCGTTTTTTAAAAACTGAAAAAGTTATTTTTAATAAAATATTATTGTTTTTGAGAAATATATTTTTTCATTTTTTGAAAGTAGAGGGGTATATTTGGCCATTTGCCGGATTTTAAAAGAAGGGATGAAGTTTTTAACGTGTAAGGGTAAATATGACCCTAATATATAACGGTAGAGATATTTTTGATAGAAAATATAAACGGAGGATAAATAAAACCTATTTATGATAGTAGAGAGACAAATCAGACCCTTAACCGTTGAGAATATACTTTGCCTTGGTGGATGAGACTGCAAATGTGATATGACATTTCCAAGTTTACGGATGGGACCTTTTATATAATCAACCTGCAGTGATAGGTGAATATGAATAGATGCATGTTGCAGGGGCCACTTGTACTATATTGCTATATAGGAGTATTTCCATATAAGAAAAAACTCATTTATGTGCAACACTTTGAGTGTAGTATGTGGAAGAACCACTCATTTTGTGGATGTCAAACAGAATAAATTCCAAATGTTTTAGATTATATAAAAAAATTATCACTAATGGTTTGCTTTCGTCCATCAAAGTCCGGTGGAAAAGTTATTTGGTATATGTAATGATGGTCGGAAACAAGGGCCAAATAGCACGGTCTAGTCAGTTTTCAGATTTGTCATTCAAAAATAGCCAGCGTTTATCAAGTCAATGAAAAATAACAATTATTTTGCTGTAACAGAGATCGATCCAGCATAATATACCGGAGTTCGGTGCACCTGTGTATGAACTTCCAGCATATCATGCTAGACCATTATACTTTGCTGACTCCAGTATAATATACTGGAGATTGGAGCATCGGTGCTCCAAACTCCAGTATATTATGCTAACCGATATATTATACTGGAACTCCAGTCTAATATACTGGAGTTCCAGTATATTATATAATACTTTTACTCTAAAGATGCCACAATATTATAGTGAGATTAAACTCAAATCATCTACTAGTTTATGAAAACACAGATCCTCGGATACTGAAATCCTTTACAAACCTCGCACTCATCCCCACATCAGCGGAGTCCACTCTCTGAAGCGACCCAAATTTTCAAATTACAACACATACCTTTCAATTACACATGAGATCTTCTAATAATACACATAAGAATCATACCCCTTAAGAACACTCCGTAGGAGATAACCCACCTGTTTCGCCTCAATTTAGTATTTCAGCACACCTTCCACCATTATATACGTTACACAGTCATTTGGTCTTTCTGAGTCTGAACTCATACCGCCACAGAAGCAGATGCTTCAGCACTTTCCAAAAATCCCTTTTTGATCTGCTAACCACCCGGAATCCACCCGAGGCCTCTAGGACCCCAACCAGTCCCAAAATACATTACGGACTTGCTTGAGGCCTCAAATCATATCAAACAACATCGAAATCATGAATCGCACTCCATTTCAACTTGAAGAACTTAGAATTTCAAACTTCTACCTTTGATGCCGAAACTCGCAAAATCACGTCCGATTGACCTCAAATTTTGCACACAAGTTATATTTGACACCACATACCTACTCAAACTTCCGGAATCGGATTTCGACCTTGATATCAAAAATTTCACTTCCGGTCAAACTTCTCAAAAACCTTCAAATTTCTATCTTTAGCCAAATAGCTCCAAAATGACTCACGGACCTCCGAATTCACTTCCGATCGCACTCCAAACTTCAGAATTACCATACGGAGCTATTCACACACTCGAAATCCCAAACGGACATCGATAACACTTAAATGCACTTCAACCCAAATTTATAAAATTTCTTTCAAAATGCCACTTTCCACAATAGGCACCAAAACGCTCCCGGGTCATCCAAAACCCGATCCGGGCATACGCCCAAGTCCAAAATCATCATACGAACCTGATGGAACCTTCAGATCCCGATTTTGAGGTCGTTTACTCAAGAATCCAATCCTAGTTAATTCTTTCAACTTTAAGCTTCCGAAATGATAATTTTCTTTCCAAATCAACTCCGAACTTCCCGAAGTTCAATTCCGACCATGCGTACAAGTCATAACACTTGAAATAAATCTGTTTATGGTCTCAGACTGCTAAACGATGTTCTAAGACTCAAAACGACCGGTCGGGTCGTTACACAAGCTCCTAAGCAATGTACGAAAAATTTGAACAAGTCTTATTGATAGACCATTTTTTCTTCAGTTGAGGTGGATAAATGTGTTTATAATAAAGTGGTAGACAATGATTATATATTTATATGTTGATGACATACTTATATTTGGTACAAGTTTAAATACTGTGCAAAGTACTAAATTAGTTATGTCTGCTAATTTTGATATGAAAGATTTGGGGTGAAGTAAATACAATATTGGGAGTTAAAGTTATAAGGAGTGAAAATGATATAATGTTGTCACAACAACATTATGTTGAGAGACTTTTTAAGAAGTTTTAATATTTTAATGTCACACCTGTGAGAACTCTCTTTGATGCTAACTCTTAGTTTAAAAAGAGTAACGGCTGGAGTTCAAGTATAATATACTGGAACTCCAGTATATTATTGTGACGACCCAAAGGGTCATCACCTGTTTTCCTCATCTGTTTCGTATTTTCAAGGCCTTGAAAACCTTATTTTATATTACCTTGATTTGCGTGCGCAGTCCAGCACGTAGCCAAAAAACTTTTATGTTGAAATATGTGAATTCTGTGAAAAATTTAAAGAATTTTGATATTAATATTGATATAGTTGACTTTGGTCAATATTTTTGGTAAACGAAGCCGGACCCGAGTTTGGACAGTCCCGGAAGGTCCGTAGAAAAATATGGGACTCGGGCATGTGCCCAGAGTCGAATTCCGAGGTCTAGAGCCCGAGATATGAATTTTTCTGTTAAATTGTTTTATGAAATTATTAAGGAAAAATGAAAATGAAAAGGAGTTAGAAAATATAGGTATCGGGCTCATATTTTGGTTTCGACGCCCGGTATAGGTCTTAAATATGCGTTAAGCGCTATCTGTAAAGTTTGGTCTAAATCGGACGTCGTTTCACATGTTTCAGACCTAAATAGCTAAAGTTGGAAGTTATGAACTTTGAAATGAAATTTATGAGTTTTGGGGTTTGATTCGTTGAATTTGATGTTATTTTAGTGATATGATCGCTCGAGCAAGTTCGTAGAATGATATTGAGTGAGCGTGTGTGTTTGGTTGGGAACCCCGAGGGCTCGGGAGTGTTTTCGGAAGTGTTACGGGGTGAGTTTCCCTTAAAAATATTGCAGAAAACCTGCAACAGGTGCCCAGACCTTTTCTTCATCGCGAACGCACTCCATCCCCCGCGTTCGCGAAGCACCAGAATTCCCTTTATCGCGATCGCATACGACATCTCGCATTCGCGTAAGCCAAAGTTGGGACCCCTGTATTTTCCTCTTCGCGTTTGCATCTACAATATCGCGAACACATAGCCCTGCAGCCTTTCTCATTGCGTTCGCGTGGGCCTTCACGCGTTCGTATAGAACAACCCAGGACCTCCCCTGCCTTCCTTCTTTGCGTTCGCGTAAGGCTTATCGCGAACGCGATGCTTACCAGCACTTCCGCATCGCGAACGCGACACCACTGTCGCGAACGCGTAGTGTATTTTTGCCCAGTGAAAATTTTAAAAACGGGACAGAACTAGTGTATTCGGATTTCTCACTCTTTTATCACGAACCCTCTTCTCTCCCAAGCCCTAGGAAGCCATTAACGCCCCCAAGCTTCAAGACCCTTTGAGTAA
>MU764105.1:11809-54785 GCA_026770625.1 Nicotiana glauca | reverse complement strand
ATATATATATATATATATATATATCTAAGTATGATGTGTTCAAATCATGGGATTTACAAGCATCAACAGTATATGACAAGTGGTATATGCCAAGAATTTCACAGCATCAAGTTTATAATATACCATGTGAGATAATGGCAAAACAAGCATGTATAAGCTTTTCCATAATTAACATGCGCACATAATACCAAGGCGACGACCCGAACCAACAGAAATAAACCGTGCACTTGCCAAGGGTCGACGGCGCGCCTATAGATGCATCTATTCATACCGAGGCGATCGGCCCGATCCACAATTAAGAAGGAAATATCAAGTTCACACGCAATGACACAAAAATAGTCAAGATGCCAAATCAAACTCAAATAACTACAGAAACTTGCTCATATCCCCTTTTTAAGTCTCTAGTAGACACTAGGTGTTCATGACAACAATTTAACATAAGAGTTATATTCAATAAGCATGTTGTAGGTCCTAAGCTGCCCGGACATTTAACATAGTAGTAGCCACGCACGGGCTCTCGTCACCTAACGCGTGCGTAGTCCCCGCATTTAGCAACAAATACTCAAACATAGATCCTAATGGGACAATTCCCTCTTACGAGGTTAGAAAGGAGACTCACCTAGCTCTGAAGCGCACTTCCGATATCAAGGATAAGCCCAAACCCTCAATTCGTATCCAAACGAGCACCAACTAATTAAAATAAGCAAGAACTAGTCAATAAAAGCTTACAAGGTTGAATTCTAATTGTTTAAACAATTTTCTAACCATAAATACGAGTTTCCTAAATTCCGACCCCGGGCCCAAGTACCCGGGTTCCAACATTTTTTGAAGGGAGTTGTTATCTATCACCTAAGGATCACAAATATATGATTTCTAGTTCATTTCATAGCAAACTATAGGATTAAGTCTTAGTTTTGGTTAAACCCTAGGTCTAACTCTAATCTTTTGAATTTTGCCGAGTTTTAGTTTTAAATCTACCTAATGTTCATATATTTGAACTAAAAACGGGTGGGGATTACTTACCTTGAAATGATATGTGGAAACTCTCTCTTTGAAACCCCCAAAATCGCACAAATGTTGATGGAAATATGGAAGAAATGAACTTGAGCTCGTATTAAATGAGCTTCTGTCCCCCAGCGATTTCCGTTTCTGTGGAGGAAATCCCGCTTCTGCGGAAATGGCCGCTTATGCGGCTTTTGGAAACTAGGGCTCGACCGCTTTTGCGGTCTGGGGGCCGCATAGGCAGAATCGCTTATGCGGTCCCAGGGCCGCTTCAGCGAAATACAGGAAGCTGGGTCGGACCGCTTCTGCGGTCCCTGGGGCCGCTTCTACGGTTTCCCAGGACTTGGTCCTTTCCGCTTCCGCGATGAGTGGACCGCTTCTGCGGTTTCGCTTCTGCGATCAAAGAGCCGCAGAATCGGTTATGACAGAAGCAGCAGATGGGATTTTTCCTAAGTTTTCAACTTCGCTCGAACCTCGACCATTTGACGCTCGGGTCTCCCGAGCCCCGCCAGAACATACCGACAAGTCTGAAATCGCGAGGCAGACCTACTCGAACCCTCGAAACACTCAAAATAACGCTAAATCGAGAAATCAACCCCCAAAACCAAATTAATCAATTCATTTAACTTCAAGTTCTAAATTCTCCTTCCACGGGTCAAAACGCCCTTAAACTAATCGGATTGACACCAAATTTTACGGGTAGGTCTTAACTGATAATTTGGACTTGTACCAAGTTTCAGAATCGAAATCCGAACCCGATACCTATGAAAACAATGATTTCCTAGTTTATTTAATTCTTTGAAACTTAAACTTAACAATTTTACATAAAAATTCATTACTCGGGCTAGGGACCTCGAAATTCGATTCCGGGCATACGCCCAGGTCCCATATTTTCCCGCGGACCCTCAAAAATTGTCAAATCATGATTCCGGGTCCGTTCCCCAAAATGTTGACCGAAGTCAAACTTGGCCTTTTTAAAGGAACTTAAAGAAACGACTAGGCTTAATCTCGCTCAGACTCTTCTAACTTCCGAACCACCTGCCCCCGCAAGTCATAAATTAGCTAAAGCAAGTGCAGAGAGTATTATTTAGGGGAACGGGGTTCGAAAATGCAAAATGACCAGTCAGGTCGTTACATCCTCCACCTCTTAAACAAACGTTCATCCTCGAACGGACATAGAAAAGTACCTAGACTGCTGAATAAGTGAGGATATCGGCTCCGCATGTCCTCCTCGGATTCCCAGGTCGCCTCCTCGACTGGTTGGCCCCTCCACTGGACTCTTACCGCAGAAATCCTCTTGGACCTCAACTGGCGGTCATGTCTATCAATGATGGCAACTGGCTCCTCCTCGTAGTCCAAGCTCTCATCTAACCGAATGGTACTGAAATCCAACATATGCGAATAGTCGGCATGATACTTCTGGAGCATCAACACATGTAAGACTAGATGAACTCCTGATAAACTGGGAGGTAAAGCAAGCTCATAGGCAACCTCCCTAACTCGCCTCAACACCTCAAAGGGGCCAATAAACCTTGGGCTCAACTTGCCACTCTTTCCGAATCTCATAATGCCCTTCATGGGCGAAACCTTCAAGAGAACCTTCTTGCCAACCATAAATGATACATTACGCGCCTTCTGATCCACATAACTCTTTTGCCTGGACTGAGCTGTGCGGAGCTTCTCCTGAATCAACTTTACCTTATTCAAGGCATCATGAACCAAGTCTGTACCAAGTAGCCTAGCCTCACCAGGCTCAAACCACCTGATCGGAGAACGACAACGCCAACCATATAATGCCTCATACGAGGCCATCTCTATGCTGGACTGATAGATGTTATTATATGCAAACTCCGCCAAGGGTAAGAACTGATCCCACTTCCCTCCAAAGTCAATCACGCATGCTCTAAGCATATCCTCTAAAATCTGAATTGTCCGCTCCGACTGCCCGTCGGTCTGAGGATGGAATGCCGTGCTAAGCTCCACGTGAGTCCCCAACTCACTCTGAACAGCTCTCCAGAAATGGGAAGTGAACTGAGGGACTCTGTCTGATATGATGGAGACTGGCACACCATGCAACCTTACTATCTCCCGAATGTAGATCTGAGCATACCTCTCCGCCGTGTACGTAGTCGCCACTGGAATGAAATGGGCGGACTTGGTCAATCTATCCACGATAACCCACACTGAATCAACCTTCCGCTGAGTCCGCGGCAACCCAACCACGAAATCCATAGTGATGCGCTCCCACTTCCATTCTGGAATGGGCATCCACTAAAGTAGGCCACCTGGCCTCTGGTGCTCATGATTGACCTGCTGGCAATTCAAACATTTAGCCGCATACTCTGCAATGTCCTTCTTCATCCTCCACCACCAGTAATGCTGCTTCAAGTGACGATACATCTTCGTGGCACCTGGATGAATGGAGTATCTCGAACTGTGGGCCTCCTCTAAGATCCTCTCTCTCAAGCCATCAATATTAGGAACACATACACGGCCCTGAAGCCGTAACACACCATCCTCGCCAATAGAGATCTCCTTGGCACCTCCCCAAAGTACCGTCTCTCTGAGAACTGCTAAATATGGATCATCGAGCTGTCGGGCCTTATTCTCCCCCAACAATGAAGACTGAGTAACCACACATGCTAGGACCTGGCTTGGCTCTGAAATATCCAATCTCACAAGTCTGCTAACTAAAGACTAAACGTCCAAAGCTAATGGTCTCATCTCAGTAGGAATAAATGCCAAGCTACCCATACTCTCCGCCTTCCTACTCAAGGCATCTGCAACCACATTTGCCTTGCCTGGATGATAAAAAATGATAATGTCGTAGTCCTTTAGTAGCTCAAGCCACCTGTGCTGCCTCAAATTAAGATCCCTCTGCTTGAACAAATGCTGCAAGCTGCGATGGTCTGTAAAAACCTCACATGGTACTCCATATAAGTAATGCCTCCATATCTTAAGAGCATGAACAATCACCGCCAACTCTAGATCGTGCACAGGGTAATTTTTCTCATGAACCTTCAGTTGACGTGAAGCATATGCAATAACTAGCCCCTCCTGCATCAATACACACCCCAAGCCAATGCGAGAAGCATCACAATACACTGTATACATCCCTGAACCGGAAGGCAATACAAGGACTGGTGTCATAGTCAAGGCCGTCTTGAGCTTCTGGAAGCTCTCCTCACAATCATCGGACCAACAGAACGGGGCCCCCTTTTTGGTCAATCTGGTCAGAGGTGATGTAATAGATGAAAAGCCCCGCACAAATCGCCGATAATAGCCTGCTAACCCCAAGAAGCTCCTGATCTCGGTCACTGAAGTAGGATGTGGCCAACTCTGAATTGCCTCAATCTTCTTGGGATCCACCTTAATACCCTCTCCTGACACCATATGAAACCAAGAATGCTACTGGCTCTAGCCAAAACTCACACTTGGAGAACTTAGCATAAAGCCTCTGCTCTCGCAAGGTCTGAAGCACCACTCTCAAATGTTGCTCGTGCTCCCCCAAGCTACGCGAGCATATCAAGATGTCATCAATGAAGACGATAACAAATGAGTCAATATAAGGTCTAAACACCCTGTTCATCAAGTCCATAAATGCCGTTGGAGCATTAGTCAAGCCAAATGACATCACCAGGAACTCATAGTGGCCGTATCTCGTCCTGAATGCGGTCTTCGGAACATCTGAATCCCGAATCTTCAGATTATGATACCCTGACCTCAGGTCAATCTTAGAGAACAACTGATCGAACAAATCATCAATACGAGGCAATGGATACTTGTTCTTGATGGTGACTTTGTTCAACTAGCGGTAATCAATGCACATCCGCATAGTCCCATACTTCTTCTTTACGAATAGCACTGGTGCACTCCAAGGCGATACACTAGGCCTAACAAACCCTTTAGCTAGCAACTCCTCCAACTGCTCATTCAGCTCCTTCATCTCCCTAGGAGCCATACGGTACGGCGGGATAGATATAGGCTGAGTGCCTGGAGCCAAATCAATACAGAAATCAATATCACAATCCGGAGGCATGCCAGGAAGATCAGAAGGAAAAACATTGGCGGACTCTCGAACTACTGGCACTGAATCAATCGTCAGAGACTCTGCGGTGGTGTCTCGCACATAGGCTAGATAAGCCAAACACCCGTTCTCCACCATGCGCTGAGCCTTCAGGAAAGAAATGAACCTGCTAGGCGTGTCAACTGTAGAACCCTTCCACTCCAATCTCAGCAACCCTGGCATTGCTAGAGAAACAGTCTTAGCATGGCAATCTAGAACAGCGTGATATGGAGATAACCAATCCATGCCCAGGATAACCTCAAATTCGATCAAATCGAGCAACAAGAGATCTGCCTTAGTCTCAAAACCACAGAAAGTAACCACACAAGACTGGTAGACCCGGTTCACAACCACAGAATCACCCACAGGTGTGGACACGCGAACAGGAATACCCAAAGGCTCAGGAGAAATAGCTAGGAAAAGAGCAAACAAAGATGATACATAAGAATAAGTGGACCCTGGATCAAATAATACTGATGCCTCTCTACCGGTGACGGAGATAATACATGTGATGACAGAATCTGAGGCCAGTGCATCTGGCATGGCCGGAAGAGCATAGAATTTGGTTGGAGCGTTAGCTGTCTGGCCTCCACCTGACTGAGGAGTAGCTGGGTGACCTCTCTCAGTCTGGCCTCCACATCTGGATCGGCCTCTACCGCTCTGCCCTCCACCTCTAGGTGGCTGGGCCGCTAGTGCTGGAGTCGTGGGCTGCTACCCCTGCTGTACTACCCTGCCCCTAAGCATGGGGAAGTATCTCCTCATGTGGCCTGGGTCACCACACTCAAAACAATGTGGTGCGGCGGCCTGCTGCCCTGATGACTGTCCCTGATGACTTGTAGATCCCGTGGGAGGAGCCTGGATAGCCAGTGGGCGATATGAAGTCTCTGGCATGGCACTGAAATAGGGACCAGAAGAACCCTGAGGACCTGAATACCTACTGGAAGAACCCTGAATAGCTGGCGGGTGGTAGGAACTCTCTAATATGGCATTAAAATAGGGGCGTGCTGGAGCACCCCGGGCGGGAGGTGGTGGTGCCGGAGATGGGGGCCTACTGGGCTGACCCTTCCCATACTGACCTCTGCCCCTAACTGGGGCACCTCTGAACTCTCCAAGGAATCTGGCTCTCTTGTCCTGCTGTATCTGCTCCCTACCCCTCTGACAATATCCCTCAATCCGGCGAGCAATCTCGACCACAAGCTGATACTCTGTACCCATCTCCACCTCTCGGGCCATACCCGATCGAATACTGGGCTGCAATCCGGCGACAAACCTCCACACTCTCTTTGCATCTGTAGGAAGTATCATAAGTGCATGGAGAGATAACTCAGAAAACCTCACCTCGTAGTCGGTCACAGACATCTGACCCTGCTCAAGGTTCTCAAACTGATACCGCAGTTCTTCCCTCTCAGAGAGCGGAATATACTTGTCTAGGAACAACTGTACGAACTGACCCTAAGTGAGGGGAGGAGAACCGGCGGGCCTGCCAAGAACATAGGACTGCCACCACCTACGGGCCCTGCCCTCAAGCTGAAAAGTAGTGAAGTCGACTCCATGCGACTCCAATATCCTCATAGCGTGCAGTCTGTCCCTGCACCTGTCGATAAAATCCTGAGCGTCCTCATGACGCTCACCTCCGAAGACTGGGGGGTGAAATCTGGTCCAACTGTCTAGTAACTTCTGCGGATCGAACTCCACAGCTGGCCTGGGCTGGGGTACCGCTGCAGTAACTAACTGAACCCCCTCTACGGGTAGTGCACCCGGAGTCTGATATACTACCGTTGCATGTACTGGAGCCTGAGCAGGAGGGGTCTGGGCTCCCCCTCCTACCTGCGAAGCAGCTGGGTCCGCTGGAAATAAACCAGCCTGAGTCATGGTGTCCATGAACCGAAGCATACGGCCCATAACCTCCCGAAATGCCGGTGCGGTCATGAAATTCGTCGGAGTAGGCACAGCTGCGGGCGCCTCGCCCTGCTCCTCAATGGTGGGATCCCTCGTAGGGTCTGCTGGTGGTGCAACTGGAATAGCTCTGGGATGCCCTCGTCCCCTACCACGGGCTGGTGCCCTCCCCCGGCCTCTACCTCGGCCTCTGACAATGGGGGGAGCAGCTCCTCCCGGGTCCGGAACGTCGGCGGTACGAGTCCTCACCATCTATGAGAGAATAGAAGAGAAAACTTAGTACACTGACCATTGCACGACGAAGAATGAATAAAGAGTAGTCCTTCCTAACACCCTATAGCCCCTCGAAGATAAATACAGACGTCTCTGTACCGATCTACAAGACTCTATTAGGTTTTCCCGTAACTCGTGAGACCTACGTGAACCTAGTGCTCTGATACCATGTTGTCATGACCCATTTTCCAAAATAGGTCATGATGGCGCCCGACACCATTTGTCAGGCCAGCCTACACGGAAGAATAATTAAATTCCAATTTTCCCCTTACCAAAATCATTATAATAAAATCCTTTTTCCATTTAAAGTAATAAACCAGTAAAGATCGATAAAAATGTAAGGACAGTTATACAACCCAAAAATGACGTCTACTACTGTGTGTGCCAGAACCTGGTGTCACAAGCTACGACCAGCTAGTAGAATATACATAACATGAATAATACCCTATCCTACTGTCTGAATCAGGATAGATAGAAGTAACAAAATAAAAAGAAGACTTCTTCGGCTGCGGATCAGCAAGAGGGAGTGCAACTCACCGTAGAAGTCCCAGAAGCGCTCACTGATATGCACCAGAGTGATGTCCAGATCTACCTACCTCAAACCCTGTACATTTAAGTACAGAAGTGTAGCATGAGTACATAAACAATATGTACCCAGTAAGTATCCCGTCTAATCTTGAAGAAGTAGAGACGAGAGGTCGACTCGATACTTACTAAGGTCAAACATTTTATATATATATATATATATATATATATATATATATAAGTATGATGTGTTCAAATCATGGGATTTACAGCATCAACAGTATATGGCAAGTGGTATATGCCAAGAATTTCACAACATCAAGTTTATAATATACCATGTGAGATAATGGCAAAACAAGCATGTATAAGCTTTTCCACAATTAATATGCGCACATAATACCGAGGCGATGACCGGAACCAACAGAAATAAACCGTGCACTTGCCGAGGGTCAACGGCGCGCCTATAGATGCATCTATTCATACCGAGGTGATCGGCCCGATCCACAATTAAGAAGGAAATATCAAGTTCACACGCAATGACACATAAATAGTCAAGATGCCAAATCAAACTCAAATAACTACAGAAACTTGCTCATATCCCCTTTTTAAGTCTCTAGTACACACTAGGTGTTCATGAAAACAATTTAACATAAGAGTTATATTTAATAGGCATGTTGAATGTCCTAAGCTACCCGAACATTTAACATAGTAGTAGCCACGCACGAGCTCTCGTCACCTAACGCATGTGTAGTCCCCGCATTTAGCAACAAATACTCAAACATAGATCCTAAGGGGACAATTTCCTCTTACGAGTTTAGAAAGGAGACTCACCTCGCTCCGAAGCGCACTTCCGATATCAAGGATAAGTCCAAACCCTCAATTCGTAGCCAAACGAGCACCAACTAATTAAAATAAGTAAAAACTAGTCAATAAGAGCTTATGAGGTTGAATTCTAATTGTTTAAACAATTTCCTAACCATAAATACGAGTTTCCTAAATTCCGACCTCGGGCCCACATGCCCGGGTTCTAAAAATTTTTTGAAGGGAGTTGCTCTCTATCACCTAAGAATTACAAATATATGATTTATAGTTCATTTCATAGCAAATTATAGGATTAAATCTTAGTTTTGGTTAAACCCTATGTCTAACTCTAATCTCTTGAATTTTACCTAGTTTTAGTGTTAAATCTACCTAATGTTCATGTATTTGAACTAAAAACGGGTGGGGATTACTTACATTGAAATGATGTGTGGAAAATCTCTCTTTGAAACCCCCAAAATCGCACAAGTGTTGATGGAAATATGGAAGAAATGAACTTGAGCTCGTATTAAATGAGCTTCTGTCCCCCAGCGATTTCTGCTTCTGCGGAGGAAATCCCGCTTCTGCAGAAAATGGCCGCTTATGTGGCTTTTGGCAACTAGCCTCGACCGCTTTTGCGGTCTGGGGGCCGCATAGGCAGAATCGCTTATGCGGTCCCAGGGCCGCTTCTGCAAAATAGAGGAAGCTGGGTCGGACAGCTTCTACGGTCTAGGGTCGCAGGAGCGGGACCGCTTCTGCGGTCCCTGGGGCCGCTTCGGCGATTTCCCAGGACTTGGTCCTTTCCACTTCCGCGATGAGTGGACCGCTTTTGTGGTCTCGCTTCTGCGATCAAAGAGCCGCAGAAGTGGTTATGACAGAAGCAGCAAATGGGATTTTTCCTAAGTTTTCAACTTCGCTCGAACCTCGACCATTTGATGCTCTGGGCTCCCGAGCCCCGCCCGAACATACCGACAAGTCTGAAATCACGAGACGGACCTACTCGAACTCTCGAAACACTTAAAACAATGCCAAATCGAGGAATCAACCCCCAAAACCAAATGAATCAATTCATTGAACTTCAAGTTCTAAGTTCTCCTTCCACGGGTCAAAACGCCTTTAAACTACTCGGATTGACACCAAATTTTACGGGTAGGTCTTAACTGATATTTTGGACTTGTACCAAGTTTCAGAATCGAAATCCGAACCCGATACCTATGAAAACAATGATTTCCTAGTTTATTTAATTCTTTGAAACTTAAACTTAACAATTTTACATAAAAATTCATTACCCGGGCTAGGGACCTCGGAATTCGATTCCGGGTATACGCCCATGTCCCATATTTTCCTGCGGACCCTAAAAAATTGTCAAATCATAATTTTGGGTCCGTTTCCCCAAAATGTTGACCGAAGTCAAACTTGACCTTTTTAAAGGAACTTAAAGAAACAACTAGGCTTAATCTCGCTCAGACTCTTCTAACTTCCGAACCACTTGCCACTGCAAGTCATAAATTAGCTAAAGCAAGTGCGGAAAGTATTATTTAGGGGAACGGGGTTTGAAAATGCAAAACGACCAATCGTGTCGTTACACTTGGAGTTCTTGGTTGTCCATTCTTCTCGGACCTGATGTATAAGTAAGTCTGAATCTCCAATCACTAGCAACTCTTGGATGTTCATGTCAATGGCCATCTTGAACCCTAAGATGCAAGCTTCGTACTCGGCCATATTATTGGTGCAGGGGAACCTGAGTTTGGCAGATACTGGATGGTGCTGGCCGGTTTCTGATACTAGGACTACCCCTATTCCAACTCTTTTGAAATTTGCGGCTCCATCAAAAAACATCCTCCAACCGTCATAGGAATTTGCAATGTCTTCTCCTACAAATGATACCTCCTCATCAGGAAAATACATCTTTAAGGGCTCGTATTCTCCTTCCATATGGTTTTCTGCAAGGTGATCTGCTAATTCATGTCCTTTGATTGCTTTCTGAGTTACATAGACAATGTGGAACTCACTCAGCAGGATTTGCCACTTGGCTAGCTTGCCAGTGGGCATGGGCTTTTGAAAGATGTACTTCAATGGATCCATTCTTGATATGAGATACGTGGTGTAGACACAGAAATAGTGCCTCAACTTCTGAGCTACCCAAGTTAGGGCACAACAGGTTCGTTCCAAAAGAGAATACTAGGCCTCATACGGGGTGAATTTCTTGCTGAGATAATAGATGGCCTGCTCGTTTCTCCCCGTTTCATCATGCTACCCCAGAACACAACCAAATGCTCTATCTAGTACTGTAAAGTAGAGTAACAGGGGTCTACCTGGCTCGGGAGGGACCAAAACTGGCAGTGTTGACAAGTACTCCTTGATTCTGTCGAAGGCCTTTGGAAGTCATCTGTCAATTTGGTAGCGGCGTCCTTCTTCAACATCTTAAAGATTGGCTCACAGATGATAGTAGATTGTGCTATGAACCAACTGATGTAGTTAGGTCTTCCTAAGAAACTCATTACCTCTTTCTTGTTCTTTGGCGGTGGCAATTCTTGAATAACTTTGACCTTCGATGGATCTAGTTCTATCCCTCGGCGACTCACAATGAACCCAAACAGTTTTCCAGCTGGAACCCCGAATGCACATTTTGCGGGGTTCAATTTCAGGTTGTACCTTCTCAGTCTATTAAAGAATTTCCTTAAATCTTCCATGTGATCAGTGGCTTTCTTGGACTTAATGATGACGTCGTCTGCATACACTTCGATCTCCTCATGTATCATGTCATGGAAAACGGCAGTCATGGCCCTCATGTAGGTGGACCTAGCATTCTTTAACCCAAACGGCATCATCTTGTAACAATACATCCCCCACGGTGTAATGAAGGGCATTTTCTCATCATCTTCTTCATCCATCCATATCTGATGGTAGTGGTACCCAGCAAAACAATCGACGAATGACTGCAGCTCATGCTTGGCGCAGTTGTCAATCAAGATGTGTATATTCAGCAAAGGGAAGTCGTCTTTGGAACTGGCCCAGTTGAGGTCCCGGTAGTCGACACAGACTCTAACCTTCCCGTCCTTCTTCGGTACTGGCATGATGTTGGCTAACCACGTCGGATACTCTATAACTTGAGAACCTTAGCTTTGACCTGCTTAGTGACTTTTTCTTTGATTTTCAAACTCATATCTGGCTTGAACTTTCTGAGCTTCTGCTTTACTGGCGGACAGGCCGGATCAGTCGGCAATTTGTGATCCACAATGAATGTGCTTATACCTGTCATGTCGTCGTATGACCAGGAAAATATGTCTTCATACTCTTTTAGGAACGATGTGTACTCTTCCTTTTCTGACGGTGACAGATGAACACTGATTTGTGTTACTTTGATGTTTTCTGCATCTCCCAGGTTGACAATCTCAGTCTCGTCCAAGTTGGACTTAGGCCTATTTTTGAAATTCTCAACTTCCTTAACAATCTCTTCTGGTATATCATCTTCCTCTGAATCTATGTCTGTTTGTTGCATCGTCTCGTTGCATGTCATAATTATTGGTTCATCAAGATAAGTAATGGTAATGCCCGTGGCACGCTGGGCTCTAGTGGTTCTGACGGTCTAGTTATCGAGGTGTGCTCCTTTGTTTACAACCTGTATGGAAGGGCCTTCCTCCCCCTCCTCCTAAAAAATAACATTTCAATCCATGTCATCATCTCCTAGGAACAAGTTCTTCATTGCTGCTAGTGCTTTCTCTTCTTCTGACTCGTAGATAATCTCGACTGGCTGGAAGGTCTGCTCCAAACGGGGTATCGACTGCTCCAATGGATAGTAAGGACCATGCCAGGGTGGCAACCATTCCTTGAATTCTTTCCAGCTATACTCATACCTCAATCCGAAGGTGGTGCCATGCTTTTTGAGCTTGATGGGCTTAGAGATTCCTTCGATATTCTTGCCAAGTCCCTTGCCAGGATCGTACCCGCTCCAATTAAGTATGCTTTCAATTTTGTTGTCCCACCATTTATCTTTATTGACGGTGTTGACTCGCTCGATGTGGTGGTACGTTTCCCCACCTATCCTTCTTCTTCCTCTAATTGTTGGGATGGTCTGGCGGCTGTATATGGGATTGCTACCATCACCATGAATGATCACCTCCCGGTGATGCCACTAAAATTTCACTGTTTAATGTAGTGTTGATGCCACGGCCCTGACGGTATGAATCCATGGTCGTCCCAACAATAGATTGTAAGACACCGGCACGTCTATTACTTGAAAAGCAACATCAAACCAAGTAGTACCCATTTGCAAACGTAAGATAATTTCTCCAATAGTGGACCTTTGAGAACCGTCGAAAGCCTTAACGTTGATGGACCCATCCTTGATTTCATGTAGCCCTTTTCCTAATGTCCTGAGTGTTACCAACGGACAAATATTGAGAGTGGACCCTCCATCCACCAAGATCCCGATAATAAAATAATCTTCGCACTGCATAGTGATGTGCAATGTCTTGTTGTGACTTAATCCTTCTAGTGGTAGCTCATCCTCGTGGAAAGTGATTTTGCGACTCTCCAACACTTGTCCTACCATGTTCGCCATTTCCCCTTTAGTGATGTTGCTTGGTACATGTGCATCACTCAACACCTTTAATAAGGCATTTTTGTGTGCATTGGAACTTTGTAGCAAAGCCAGGATAGAGATCTGGGCCGGTGTTTTGTTCAACTGGTCAATGATTGAGTATTCCTTTGCCTTTATCTTTCTCCAGAGATCATTGGGCCCAGTTTCAATGATGGCTTGTCGACCAGAGGTCTGCGTACTCAACTCAACCAAGTGTTCCGGGGTATAAAACCTGCCGGTTCTTGTCATGCCCTGTGCCACAATTATTTCCCCAAACTTGGCTTTCCCTTTCCTTCTTGCCTCGGTTGTGTAGTCCCACGGTATGGCTTTTGTGTGGAATGGTTTTACTGCTGTCATTGCTACTAGGATGGGCACCCTTGCTTTGGAAGGTAATACAACAACTTCAAATGGCTCAGGTGCCTTTGTGGTCCCAAATTTGACCTCAATTAGTATTGGCGTCTTTGTAGAGGCTGGCGTTTCAAAATCAAGTGGTATGGACACGTTCACCTCAGCATCTTCAGAAGGCTGAATTTGGACCACAATCAGATTAAGAGTGACTGTTTGTTTCTTTGGATCGTCACCTTCCGTGATCAAACCGATTGATCCTTTGGGATCCCAGTTGTCCTCTATTTCAATCGTATGAACACCTCCACCCTTGTGGTCTGGTAGAGGGTTGTTGCAGACATTCGGAGCAGGCTCCTTTTCCACGATAATCTTATTGTCAATCAAAGCTTGGATCTTATCCTTCAGGGAACAACATTCATCAATAGTATGCTCCTTCATGCCAGAATTGTATGCACATGTTTTATTTGGTTTCACCCATTGGGAAGAGTTTTTAGGGGTTATAGCAGTGATAGGGGTAACATAACCAGTAGCTTTGAGTCTTTCATACAGCTGGCCGATTGGTTCGGCAATGGCGGTATAATGTTTAGGAGGTCTGCAGTCGAAATTTGGTCGAGGTCTTGGAAAGTTTTAGCGAGTGGGAGGTGATTGATAGTGGGATGGTTGAGTGTTGTAAGCTTGGTAGACGTGTGCGGGTTAGGAATATCTGGGTGAAACAGGTTGGTATGTAAGAGGTGGAGGCGATTGATAGGTAGGTGGTGGAGCTTTGTAGGAAGGTGCATGTGTTTGGAAATTTAGAGTGGGTTGATATGTAAGTGGAGATATCGGGTAGGTTTGGTATTTGACAGGTGATTTGGTTCTCTGTGCAACCATTACGGCACTTACGTCCCTCTTCTTGGATGTACCATTGGACTGCAGAGCCTTGTTGGTGGCTTGCAAATCTTCAAAGTTAGTAACCATACCACTCTTGATACCTTCCTCAATCCTTTCTCCTAGCTTGATGATGCCAGAAAATTTATGGTTCTCCATCAGCGTCAGTCTTTCATAGTATTGCGGATCCTGAGTCCGGATGAAAAATTTGTTCATTTGTTCTTCCCCTAAAGCGGGTCGAACCTTAGCAGCCTCTGATCTCCAACGAGTGGCTTACTCGCAGAATGTTTATGTGGGTTTCTTCTTTAAATTCTGAATGTAAAACACATCCAGTGCATTTTTCATGTTGAACCTGAACCTATCCATGAAGTCGGATGCCACACTAACCCAGTTTGACCACTTCTTTGGGTCTTGGCTAATGTACCAAAACAGAGCATCTCCTTTCAGGTTCCTCATGAAAAGCTTCATGCGGATCTTCTCATCTTTTCCTACTCCGACCAGATTGTCATAGTATATCCTCAAGTGAACCCTAGGATCCCCTGTACCATTGAACATTTCGAACTTGGGAGGTTTGTACCCTTCGGGCAGTTCGACATCGGGCTGTATACATAGATCTTCATAGTTTAGTCCCTCAATTCCTTTACTACCTTCAACGCCTTGGATCCTGGTGCTCAGTTTCTTAAGTTCTTCCGCCAAATTTCTGATGAGCAAATCCTTATCATCGGACTCGGGTGTGCTTGAGATGGGTTGGTAGGATGCGGCACAATTTCCACATAGATGGGGGTGTTGTATTGGTTGTGGCAGTGGTCATTTGTGGAGTTTAATGGTTCCGGGATGAGCAACGGAGTGTTGTTGGGAGTGTGGCAAGTATTGCAATGGTGGTGAGGAGCGAGTTGCTTTGGGACATTTTATGGAGGTATGGGACTCTGAGTAACTTATGGTGTAGCAAGGGAAAATGATAGACTTGCCAAATTCCGGACTTGATCAAGCTCTTCTTGGAATTTCAGTAACTTTTGTTCTATTTGAGAAGCATTCTCCTTGGGGATCATGGCACTACGAGTGATGTCTACCCGTTCAGCTGAGTTGTTTGAATCTTCCATTCTTCTTTTGCCTTTGTGTTGGACGGGACTCGGGGGAGGAGTAGGTGGAGGGCCCCTGGATCTGGTAAAATATGCTGATATTGCCAGAGTTCACGAACTAACCTTTGGGGAGGGGAATAAACAAAAGTAAAAACAAAAAAGGTAACAAGTAAGTAAGGATTATAAGAAAAGATGTTGCAATATTTAAACACGTAGTGCAGGAAATATAAAGCGTGTCCTAATTTTGGGGACCTTGTTGTGCCCAAGGTAGGCCTAGCGACAAGTAAATTTGGAGAACTTAGAATTCTAAATGCCTCATTTTATTGATAAGAAAATAAGACAAATCCTAAAATGACTAAATAACATGGAATAAAATGTCACTAATGGCCATAGGCCTTATTACATTTTCAAAGGAAAAGAAAACTCCTATCTATTTGGTCTCAGAAGGACCTTCCCTAGATTCGGCAGTGTTGGCTCCCTCGTATAGCTCTCCCAGCTTTCGCAGTCCTAGCAGCAAGTAGGCCCTGGCTAGATGTCCGCCTTCATTTCCTTCAGCAACTTGACAATCTTCGACCCTCTTCAGAAACTTCTTTTCCAGTTCTATTATGCCTCGCTCCAAGCAGATTAGTCGTTTGTTGGCGCTGACAGCCATATCCTTCCATTCTCCAATTAGTTTTTGATTGGCTTCTTGTATTTCACGCTGCTCATTTTCACATTCCCGGCATCCTCTTGCGCAGTTGGTTGTATTTTACCTGTGCTTCGGCCTTTTCATCAATGATCCTGTGACCTCGAACAAACCCGTGCTGACCCAAATTGTTGTGATTGTCTTCCAGCCATCCTAAATAGTGTGCGGTACAACCAACATGGTTGCGATCTGGTTCGATGGTGTCTTTTCCTAAGACAATCTTGCAATGCTACATGTGTTGAGCCTGGCACCTGTATGGACTATCGTCGTCCTGGAAATCGGCTCGAAAGTGACTCATCTTGTCGACCCTTGGCATAATCTGCTTCCTACCTGCCTATCTCATGACTCGAAGAGGGACATAAGGATAAGTTCCTCTCAAACCGATGAGTATAAGAAATGGCGCATCCCTAGATCGAATGATGAATCCTTCTGTAGGGAACCACTCGAACATCCATTGCACTCGGTCCTCAGTTAGATTGTCAAAGAGTTCGACCCATTCTCTAGCATTCTCTGGTTGAGCGAACATGTTGGGCATGTAATTCATTCGCTTTGGGTGATGAAAGGCGATATGATCATCCCAGTCTCTATGATGGATTTCATGTCGGTATTCACCCTTTTGGAGGTGTTCCATGAGCCATAATTGGAGTAGCAAATTACAACCCTTGAAATGCTTGGCTCCCTGTTGACACCTTTCTAGGGCTCGGTATATTTCTGCAACTATCATTGGCACAAAACTGAATGGTTGCCCGTTAATTCCTTCCATTAAGGTTTTGGTGACCATGGCTAGCCTGGTATGGATTCTTGTTTTCTTCATTGGAAACACTATCATCCCCAAGAAACAGAACATGAAGACAAAGACCCTTTGTTGGATGTGCCCCAATGAGGTGAGGGCAAACTCGTCAGGATAAGTACGATAAGATTTGTTGAAACCGTACCTTTCATACAAGTAGTCAAAGGGAATGTATGACTCCTTCAAACATGTCAAGTCGGGATTCTTCTTTAGACCCATCATTTTGAGAAAACCCCTACCTTTGCGATTTTCCGGCATTAGCAAACCTGGAGTTTCTCACGGTATCCCAGCTAGTCCTCCTATTTCCTCAAGCAAAGGTGTCATCTCAATGTCTCCAAAGCAAAATACCGACCTATCGCAATCCCAAAACAGAGTTGCAGCTTCTATGATTTTGTTGTTAGGTTGAATTTTTAAGAGAGAAGGAAGGTTTCCTAGATGCTTCCTGACAAGAGATTGATCGCTGGAATGAAGATCTCCCCACCAACTCAGCAATTTAGGGTGGATGTTGTTGACCATGCCGAATATGGGGACTTCGTGCCTCATTTTCTGCAAGACAAAAAGGTTAAGCCCTTACCCCCACTAGACTCGACTATTTAAATATCAATAATTAGCATAGCAAGCATTTAGTTCTCCAAATAAATGCACAGAACGTGATAAGGTCTGTTTGCGTTTCAGGGAAACCCAGTGGACTTTGGACAAGGCTATCTTAAAGAGTCATTATGTGGACAACATAACTGACTTGGCTAGGTTTGACAATGATGCATGCATAATTTAAAGAGAAATGGTTTCTATGGGGTATTTGACTGTTACCCTTGAGCGTACAACTCATAAGGGAAAGGCACGGAACTGTTGACTACACCGTTGATCGACTGGTTTTACCATAAATACGTCTTTGCCAAATTTAGGGGTAATAATATCGAAAGGACGCAACCACTCATTATAAGTGTTGTTATGGTACTTTGTTTGACACGAGTGGAATATGATGTTGAAAAATGTAGTTACAAGTTGTCATATATTTTCACGTTCATAAAGTAATAATTACAACAGTTTCTCATAATTTACAACAGCATTGAAGGAAAGCGATAAAGGAAGGCATTAAGAGAAATAAAGAAAAGAAACAAAGAGCCAAGTTAGTTTCGCAGTAGAAGAAAGAATAAATACTTAAAAACAGGTAAAGACATGTAAAGAAGCATAAAGTCACAAATAGCATGAAATGGTAAAAGCCTTAAAGAAATCCCCAGCAGAGTCGCTATGCTGTCGATGCCCCTTTTTTCTCGCAAAATCGGGTTTATGACATTTGGGCGGACAACTCTTTTCCTTTTGGGAATTGGGTTTTTGAATTGAAGAGTCGCCACCTAATGATTAAGTGCATTAAGACACTAAGAAAAAATTTAACTAAAAAAAAAGAAGGACCAGAGAATGGGTAAGGGCTTGAAATTATCTCGAGGGGAAGGTGTTAGGCACCCCTCAAGATCCACTAGTGTGATTCCCGACCATGCTACAATTATGACTTTGAATACAAACAACAAATAAACAAGCATGCATTGTAAATACTAGGTACTTTCACATAATGGTTTCAAATAAAAGAAGTACATGAGTTTTAAAGAGTGCTAAAATTTGGAAGAAAGTAATTTTATAATAAAAGAGAAGATGCACAAGTAAAGGGGAAGGGGTCAAATGGTTGACGCAAGCAAATTTTTAGAAAAAAAGAGAATCGAAAGGGGGGCGGAAGTTTTTGGGAAAATAGTACTAAAAAATCGGACAATTTAAAGAGAGATTTTGCATAATAGGTGCAAGTAATTGAAGTAAAAGAAGAAATTGAAGAACTGAAAACTAAGCAACTTTAAAATTCTAAAAAAAAATAAGTAAAGAGGGAAGGGGGTCCTAGGTTTATAAATAACATGGATCACCCTACACAACACCCGGTAACCATTTATATACGTGGTGTTATCGCGTGGTCATCATATCCATACCCTTACTTGCCCCATTAAGGTATTAAACGTGGAATAGTGTCGTTACTTATTGCATGCTAGTACCCATCCCAATCCTGACAGTCCCGGAGTCATTTGGAACTACTAATCCTAAAGGGAAAGGTGATTTGCTTTTCAGAGTTTTAGAAGGACAAAATTCTAATGCGACAAACAAAACAAATAAAGCAGTTAAAGGGAAACACATAGCAGTATAAAGGCTCAAACATGCCTCCTCATTTAAAGAAGAAAATTGTTTAGCATGACTTACATATACTGGTTATGGTCTGAATTAAACTTAAACATTAAGGCGTGGCTGATTTATCACATATTTCTCAGATGAGAAGTCCGAATTAGGCCTACCCCTGGTTGTAATTATCAAAGACCAATGCAGTTAATTAATCACCTAATGACTTGCCTAGGTGAGACCTATAGGCATGATATCTAATAATGCAAAATGTACTGACTTTAAGGAAGACTTGCTGATTATAGAAAACACAAGTTCTGCAGATTTTAGGCGACATTGCTATTGATTTTAGACTTGTAGATGAAAGAGACGAATCATATTCCACTGGTCACTCCTATAGGCATGATTTCTAAGTGTTGTTAGTTTTAAAACGATAATCAGGATGCAGGTATCCTATAGGCATGGTATCTAGGATGCAACTTGTTATTAATTTAACCTATAGACTGTTTGCCTGATGACGTATGTATATGCAGAAGTGCAGAAACTTATAGACATGATTTCTATATGCAGAAGTGCAGAAACTTATAGACATGATTTCTAACGAAATGCATAACTTATAAGCAGGATTTCTAATGCAGTAATGAAACAACTTATGGGCAGGATTTTTACATGAAGTAATGAAACAACTTATGGGCATGATTTCTACATGAAATGCATAGATGAAGAGCAGAATGGGATTTGCAGGGATAAATGCCTAAGAACATGATGTCTACCCATATGCATACATGAGTGACCCTCCCTTTTTTCACTATATACCCCATAAGTTATTATAAATTATTACAACCTGAATGAATCAAGGAAAGTAAAATTACATCAGAAATTAAACTACAACCAAGGAGCCAAATTCAGACTCAAGGTCTAAAAATATGAAATAAACCAACTTCCAAAGATCAGATTTCCAAAGTCTTTCTCTCATTTGGGATGTGTCATCCCTCGAATGTCCAAGTTCAGAGGGAACTCAAGGTCCCAAGGCAAGGCTCATAGGGGGACAGAACTTAGAGTCTAAGTGTAAGTGTAAGTGCCTAGAGGGGGAATTAGGGAAAGCCATGGCAGAATGGTGGTCATGCCTAACAATTAAGAGTGCTGGCACACCCCTGACCAGCCTGTTAGCCAAATCTTAGGAGTTACGATCCATTGAGGATCAGGTTCAGACCTAGGCAGTAATTTGAATACTGCCAGGCCATGAACCTTAACTCAAACACATAAAAGGGAGTAGGGGTAGGGATTCACAATAGAAACAAATGCAAGAAAAGAACATGCATAGTCAATATTGAACATAAAAAACAAAGTATACAAGAGTAAAGAAACTGTAAAGTAACACATAGGGAGGAAGCTGAAATCAAAATTGAGACATACCAGTTTCAGGGAAACAAATAAGTAAAACAGTAGTCTTAAAAAGCCAAGTTGCAGGTAAGCAGTACAAAAGATCTCAGAAGAGAGAAGAGAATTGAAAGAGTATTGTAATTGAGAGTGTGTGTAAGAGCATGCAATTCAAAGTGTGAATTGGTTTGTAAGTGTTGAACTGAGGGTTCAAGGTTTCAGGTTCCAGATTTTCTAAGTGCAGAAGGGTAGAAGGGTTGTTGCCCTTTTATAATGCAGAAAACAAGTAAGAAAAGGTAAGGGAACAGTTTGCAAACAATCACTTAAAGTATCCCTTTAGTCAAGGGATTCTGATTTAGAACGGGTAGGAGACAAATAATGAAAGAAAATTGATTGAAATATTTTCCAAAGTGACACAAAAAGGTTAAATACATAGGAATTTATTTAAGGAAAAGTCTAGTGGTACACGGTTTGCGAAAAATAAGGAAAGGGAATCAATCAAACAGTTAGTAAAATCAAAATCAAAGGCTTTGTTCGAATGAACCAAGTTGGGAAAAGGTAAAGATGGTTCAATTAGAGAAAATCAGTAACAATCAGTCAAACCCCATTAAAGGAATTAAGAATCAATTAGTAGTTGGCAAAACCTTTTTTGAAAGAAGAATTTCTCATATATAAAGCAGACAAATCAAACAAAAAGGGGTCGTCATGTTACTTAGAAATGAGTCTAATATTGAAAGGTTCAGAATCATAAACAAAGGGATACAAGTTCAGCTTGTAGACTCATAGTGAGTCTGAGAGTCTAGGGTTCCAATGCAGAACCCTAGTCCAAACACCAAATCAAACTTGCCAAAGAAAACCCCCAAATCCTAGGGTTTCAAATCGAATCAGACATAGAGATGAGAAGGCAAGACATTGAAACAGACTCAAAGGTTTGTTTCAGAGCCTTATGAGAATCAAAACAAGTATGATAGCAGGTTTGAAACAATAAAGAAAGAAAGCTGATTTAAGAGCATAAAAGAGCATGTTTTAGAAAAGTCGGAACTTAAGCAAGTGGTGTAAACTTAAGCCACAGTAGATGAAACATTCTTAGCAAGAACACAAACAGAGTCTAGTAAAGCAAACAAAATCAAAGAACTCAACAGTAAACACATATAGTAGAAGAGTAAGGAAAACTAGCACGTGAGCACAGGAGTAACATGTATAGTAGAAAAAGAAGGAGGGAAAGAACACCACACGCGTAGTAAAAAGAAAATATATGAGCATAGTACAGACAAACACACATAAAGGAAAGAATAGCAAGAATCAGAAAGATATTTTTTGAAAACCTTTCGGAAACCCTAAATCGAAATAAACGATTTTGAAAAGAAAATTTGGGGAAAACAATTTAGAGGTCTAATAGAACACAAACATACCATAGATCTAAGAAAATAAATGGAGAAAAACCTCGAACAGCTTAGGGTTTCAGAGAAACCCTAGAAAAATGAGAAAGGCTTGGAAAAGTCAGATCCTGGGTCGAAGAGGTCAGGAGTTAGGCTTCTCGTGCTTGAATATGCCGGAGCATGGCCGAAGAAGCCACATAACCAAAGATCTGAGAAGATCTGAAAGAGAACCATCGAAGTCGAACTTCAAAACCTCGAACTCCCAAGGTCTAATGGTGGAGAGGGGTGAGTATAGCCCATCTATGGCCTGAGAAGCCATGGATTCCGGTGAAAGCAAGGTGGAAAAGGGTCGGAGATAGGCTAGGGTTCCGAAGAACCTTCGAGAGAGTCTTGAGAGTGGAGAGTATTCAAGGGCGGTGGACTAAACAAAATGGGGGATTAGGGTATGGTTTGGGGAATTAAAAATGGAAAGGGGAGATCGTGACTGTTGATCAAATTGATCAACGGTCTGGATCAAAGGAGGCTTGGGTCGGGTTGTTAAATGGGTTAAGGGTATTGGTCTAGCCCGGTTGGGATTCAAATTGGGTCAATTAGGGGAGTTAATGTGGCTATAATCGAAATGCAAATGGGCTGCAATTGTAACGAAATGAGGCCAAATTTTAAATAGTTAGTTTTACCCCTTTTATTTTATAAAAATAATAAAATATGATTTTAAAAGAAAATTAAAATTACTAAACCAATTAATAATATGTAAATATTAATTAAAAAATATTGATTTTTTTTTAAAATTATAGAAATGCTATTAATCTTAAAATAGGCTAAAATTGCAAATGTATGCAATTTAGCTTTAAAAATACCAGATAAATTTGTAAAAATATAAAAAAATCAACTTAACTATATTTTGTAATAAATATGAGAATAAAATAAATTATTCTCCAAAATTAATAGTTTTGGAAATAATTATTCGCTAAAAATGGACAATAAATTAATTTTAAAAATCTTTAAAAATTAAGAAAAATACCAACACCCTTGGGCATACTTATATATACATATAAATATTATTTTGAAAGTATTTTATGTATAAAATACATAGGGAAAAATTGGGTATCAACAAATCTTATAATACAACATATTTTAATAATCTCTCTGAGTCCATTTGAGTCCATTTTCAAAAGATTGAGTATTATTTGGTAAAGAACTTTTAGTTTGCAGTCGGAACTATTTACGTCTGATAATTACATGTGACATATATGTTCACATGTAATTATATTTTGAATCTTTATAATACGATATAAAAAATGTTGCACATAGTAGAATAAAGTATGTCCACATACAAATCTTTTATGAGCATCCATTTTTTAATAATCTCTCTTTCAAAAGATTGAGTATTATTCTAATGAACCAAAAAATGATGGAATCTATTACTCAAATAGTCATGCAATTATTTAAAATTACCAAGTAAAGTCATATTTAATTTTGTAACGACCCGGCTGGTCGTTTTATGAGTTACGATCCCGTTTTACCTATTTATGCTTCCTTATGTGTTGTTCAGCTATATTTCATCATATCGTGTTAGTTGTGTGGTGTTCGAAGTGGTCTTAGAGTGGGATGAGACACTTAGTCTCTTATTTAGAAGCTTAAGTTGGAAAAGTCAACTGGATATTGACATATGTGTAGAAGATCTCGGATGTGAATTCTAATAGTTCGGATAGCTTTGTTAGGTAATTTTGGACTTAGGAGCGTGTTCAGATATAATTTAGAGGTCCGTGGTAGATTCATGTTTGAATTGGTAAAATTGGAAATTGGCATTTTTCGGTCAGTAGTGGAAATTTCGATATCGGGGTCGGAATAGAATTTCTAAAATTAGAGTAGGTATGTTGTGTCTTTTGTGACATGTGTGCAAAATTTTAGGTCATTCAGATGAGGTTTGATAGGTTTTGGCATTGTTTGCGGAATTTGGAAGTTTGGAAATCCTTAGGCTTGAATCCAAGGGTGATTTGGTATTTCGATGTTGTTTTGAGTGTTCCAAATGTTGAAATAAGTTTGAATGGTGTTATGTGACTTGTTGGTATGTTTGGTTGAGGTCCCGAGAGCCTCGGTATGGATTTGGTTGATTGACCGAAAGTTTGGCTTTGAGTGATTGCTGCAGATTTTGCTGCTTCTGTCATTTTTGCACCTGCGGATTGGGGACCGCAGGTGCGAGGTCGCAGATGTAGTATGGAGATCACATGTGCATGATTTGGCCATCAGGAGAAGAATCGTAGATACGGTTATTTGGACGCATCTGTGGCACTGCATGTGCGGTGACTAGGCGCAGATGTGGTCCTGATCCTTTAAGTCGAATCCGCAGGTGCGCACCTGGGACCGCAGGTGCGAGTCCGCATGTGCGAGGAATTGTCTGCAAGGTGCGGAATCCCTGGAGCAGAAAGTATAAATTGACCCTCTTCGCGAAGTTTTTCCATTTTCACCATTTTTGAAGTCAGGATTGAAGCTTTTGAGGGATTTTGAAAAGGGATTCAAGGGGAAGCATGTTAATATTTTTGAACCTAAAACTCGATTCTATGGTGATTTTCAGTTGATTAAGCATGAAATTTGTGGAATTAAGGGTGAAAATTGGGGAATTAAGACTTGGAACATGAGAATTAAAATTGGGCGATTGAGGGATCAAATGAAGTTAGATTTTGGTAAACTTGGTATGTATGCACTCGTCACAGGTTAAGGATTTTGGTTTTGTGATTTTTATTGGATTCCGAGACGTGGGTCCGGGGGTTAGATTTGGCCAATTTTGGGATAATTGAGTTAATTTGATAATTTCTACATGAGCTTTGTTCCTTTAGTGTGTATTAATGATGTGTTACTGATTTTGGTTAGATTCGGGACGATTTGAGGCTGAGTCGAGCGACAAGGGCATCACAGAGTAGATTTTCGTCCTGTTCGAGATATGTAATGATTGTAAATATTTTCCCGAGGGTATTAAATCCCGGAATTCACATTGCTTCACTATTCTGAGGTGACGCGCACGCTAGATGACGAGTGAGAGAGTGTGCACCATTGGGAATTGTGACTTGATCCGTCCGTAGCAACTATTAAGTTGCATATTTGATTGAAAACTACTCGATACTATTGTACTTTGGAAAGTATTATATGTTTTGGGCTGAATGCCATATTTGGGCCTCATGCCATCTGTTTGGACCCTTAGGGACTTTTTACTACTATTCTTCACTGTTTTGATTTAATATTTGTACTCAGTCATACTGTGTTTTACCGATATCATAATTTAGCCTTATTTGCTCCGTTTTGATACTATAAATGATATTTTGGGCTGACCACACTGTGTTACTGTTAGCCCGAGTGGCTCGAGGGTTTTCTGACTAAGTAAGGCCGATGGCCTGTATTGTGAGGATATCATGGGATTAGGCTGCGTGCGGCAGCATGTTGTACTGATTGTGATATATGAGGGGCCGAAGGTCTGATTTATTGTGCCATTAGATGACTTGTTATAGCGCTTGGGCTGTAAGAGCCCCTCCGGAGTCTGTACACCACCAGTAAGTACGGGTACCATAAGTGAGTGATATGATGTTGCCAGAGGGGTTGGTTCTTGATCGATATTATGTCAATGGGCGGTTTATGATTCATGTCTTGTCCGAGGGGCTATTTATGATTTTCATTATTTTTACTCTAAACTTCATTGTATCTTTGTTGAAACTGTTAGAAAGACATTTTCAAAGGATATTTACTGAAATTGGATTTCTACGAGGTGATTTGATTTATAAATTATTTTAATAACATATTGTACTTATTGTGGTGTTATGACGTGGATTATGTATTTTCTTACTGCTGAGTCTTTATTTACTTTTATTACTTACTGAGTTGGCGTACTCACATTACTCCATGCACCTTGCGTGCAGATCCAGGAGTTGTAGGTCATGATAGCGAGCACTGATCTTTCATCCAGCGAGTCATTTTGGAGTCGGCAAGGTAGCTGCATGGTGTTCGCAACCTTGCTATTCTACCTCTTATCTTCCTTAGACTTTTTTAGTATTTTCCAAAATGTGATAATCTTCGTTTTATTCAGACCTTAGTATATGTTCGTGACTTGTGACACCCCGATGTCGGGCTTATGTTTTCTTTCCGCACTTGTTATTTAGACTCATGTCAAGGGATTTTATTTGATTAATAGCTTAAAATGTTCTTTTTATGAAATATTGGTTCGATTTGGGATTGTGTCGGCTGGCCTAGTTTCATGATAGACGTCATCACGACCGGGTCGGTTTTGGGGTCGTGACAAATTTGTTTGTAACAGAAAAGTCACTTTACTATTTCAATAGCTTTCAGAAAGCCACTCAAATAGATTTCTCAAATTTTTGGTTGTCAAATATATATTACCTTCTAAATTATCAATTTTTATCTTTTTAAAGTTGTAATTTTTTTATTTTACTCTATATTATGGATTTACCTATAGAATAAACAAATAAAATTTATTTATAAATTAAAAAAATATGCATATATAATAAAATAATTTTAAAAAAAAACATAAATATAATTTACAATCTCAAACTGCAAATTGTAGGAGAATATTCTTTATGATAACTAATGACCAGATAAATTCTAATTGGGTTGCTGATTTAATGGCAAATTTGTGCAATATATCAAATGCTACTGAAACTAATACAAACATTTCATCCCTCTATTTAACTATTATCTACCTAGCCTTAACAGGGGATTTGCATCTATACCCGCTTTTTATGTCACGTTTTAACTTGTGCCCGCTTTGCAAAAAAATTACAAACGTACCCACTTTTTCGTATAACTTCAACATACGGGGCTGAAGTAGCAAAGTCAATCACACAAAACTTCAGCATTCTAGTAGCCGGGCCTGAAGTTCAGCTCTAGAGCTGAAATTTTTGTTTTGTAACTGGCGAACTTAAGCTCTAGAGCTGAAGTTTTTGTGTTTGTAATTGGCGAACTTCAGCTCTAGAGCTGAAGTTTTTGTGTTTGTAATAGCGAACTTCAGCTCTAGAGCTGAAGTTTTTATTGTGTAACTGGCGAACTTCAGCTCTAGAGCTGAAGTTTTTATTTTGTAACTGACGAACTTCAGGTCTAGAACTGAAGTTTTTCTGATTTGTTCTTGTCTCACACATGAAAATGTGTAAGCATCTATATTCATCTCTAATTATTTGTTTCACAATTCCATCTTACAAATATTTATACATGAATCTATACTTTAGATAGACATAGAGTGATGTGCAGTTAGTTCAGTCCTGGTATAACAATTCCTAGTTAAGTTCCCAAATACATAACCATAAATTCAATCACAACCCAACTATATGATTATTATCGTTATTTAAATATTGGAAATTTCTCTAACTATATATGTAGCAGAATATGAACAAATTCAGCGAGAAGTACAACAGTCAAGATAATGCACCATATCTTGCTTTAGAGAATTATAGGCAGCGACAATATTATCACTGATAGCTAAGAAAAAGAAGAGTGGTGGTTGCAAGGGCAAAATCGTAGCTAGATCAGCTGATATATTTATTCAAACCTGTTTGTCTCAGTTAGCTGGTGCTTCGGAAAGAGGTTGAGGGCGGATATAACTTTGAGGAGGAGAAGGAGGAGGAGAAAGGGCTGAAATTATTTAAAAAGTGGGTACAAGTTAAAAAATTTTTAAAAAATGGGTTTAGGTTAAATGGGGGCGACCAAATAGGGCGCCCCGTGTAATTTTTACGAACATGTATTTTGCATGTACCTTATTTTGATGAGTAATTTTTAAAATCACATAAATGTTATATTAAAAAGAGAGAATACATAAAGTACTCATTAAACTTGTCCGAAAAAATTATTTACACCTAAACTTTACGGGCGACTTTTTACCTCACTATTCTAAACTTAAGTGAATTTAATACTCCCTTCAAAAAACTGAACCAGTCTTGTGGTGGCTATATTTACACGCGCCATAAAGACCCATATTTTCATTTTTTTCATTTTTTTTTTAAATTTCAGTTTTTTAAAAACGAAAATATTATGTTAAAAAACAAAAAATATTTTTTTTTCTGTTTTTACAAATTTGTTTTTCTAGTTTTTACAAAACAAAATTCTATTAAAAAACTAAAAAAAAAAATATTTTACAAAAATAAAAAAAATTTGTTGAAAATAATTTTTCAGTTTTTGAAAAACGAAAATATTTTTTTAAAAACGAATTTTTTTTCTTTCTGTTTTTACAAAAAAAAATTTAGTTTATACAAATTTATTTTTTCAGTTTTTACAAAAAGAAAATATTTAAAAAAACTAAAAAAATAACATTTTTCAAAAACGAAAATATTTTGCTGGAAATATTTTTTTCAGTTTTTAAAATACAAAAATATTTTGTTAAAAAAACTATTTTTTTCAGTTTTTACAATTTGTTTTGCAAATTCTTTTCAATATCTACTCAGTTTAAAAACTGAAAAAATTGTATCTACCCAGTTTAGATACTAAAAAGATTTTGCATAACAATTTGTAAAAACTGAAAAAAATGGGTTTTTAACAAAATATTTTTTTTGTAAAAGCTGAAAAAACTGAAAAAATAGTAAAAACTGAAGAAAAAAAATTAATTTTGACAAAAATATTTTCGTTTTTTAAAAACTGAAAAAACTATTTCCAACAAAATATTTTCGTTTTTGAAAAATATTTTTTTTCCAGTTTTTCAGTTTTTTTAAAGATTTTTTTTTTAAAACTGGAAAAATAAATTGTAAAAATAGAAAAAAAAAATATTTTTTGTTTTGTAACATAATATTTTCGTTTTTTAAAAGGGTATGGATAATGAATGAAGAAAGAGAAAGAAAAAACGAAAAAAGAAAAGAAAAATGAATAAGAAAAGAGAAAAAAATAATATTAAGTTAATTAGTTGTAATATCTCATTGGAAAGTGACATCTAGACCACTAAATTAGTTTTAAATTATTTTTTTTTGCCTTCACGCGCAACTACAAAATGAACTACACGTCTTGCGCCGGGTCATCACTAAAGGGGATATTAAATTCACTTAAGTTTAGAATAGTGGGGTAAAAGGTCACCCGTAAAGTTTAGGTGTGTAAATAATTTTTCCGGACAAGTTTAATAGGTACTTTATGTATTCTCTCTATTAAAAATTATATTTGTGTTATAAAGTAAGAGTTTAAGCACCTAAAATTAATAAATAAAATAATTGAGAGCGGTAAAAGCTTTTATTAGAATAATTTGTTCATACCAATAATCTTGATAATAATAAGAAAAATTCAAAAAATTATTTACACAATTAAGAAGGAAAGAGAATAAAGGCTTTTAAAGGACGTATGACATGCATGTAATATAAAAATAATTATTTAAAATGAAAGTATATTTATAATATACATGGGAAAATGCACCATTACCTATGATCTATACCCGAAATCTCAACTACACAATTTTTCTTTGCGGGAATTTTATTACCCCTTTAAACTTATTTTAAATGTAATTATTTGCACCCTTAACGCTGACGTGGCACAGTGTGTGTATTTCACTCTCCCAAAGGAGAGTGAGAAGCAAGAAAAAACGATTTTCAGATTATTTTTTAATTCTTTTTTACCATTTTTTCTTACTTTTTTTTTTTTCGTTTTCCTTTTCCTTTTTCTTTTTTTTTTCTTTTACTTTCTTTCTTTATTTCTTCTCTAATTCCGGTGGATATTCATTTACCGACGACTTTGTCTAACCGTTTTCTTTTATTTTTTTCTTTTCACATACAAATTAAACTCTCAAAAAAATCTATTCATAAGCAAAACAAAATACACTCAGATTTGGGGAGAAAAAATTTATCATCGGAAAACCTTCCCACGCCGGAAAAAAATAATGTATTGAAATTTTAACTGAAATTTTTTTTCTCAACTTATATTCATTTTTATTTCTTTTGCTCTTCCTCCCACACATAGATTACACTTTCAAGAAATTATATATATATATAATAATAATAATAATATATATATATATATATATAATAAAATATACTTAGATCGGGATAAAAATCTGTCGTTAGAAAAAAAAAATTGCCGGAAAAAATGGTGTTTGTGAAATTCCGACGACAACCATTTTATGCCGCCGGTGACCAAAACAAAAAGAAAGAGAATGAAATAACCAAAAAAATGAGAATAATAAAAAATAAGAAAAAAGGATAAGAAAAAGAAGAAAGACTAAAAAAATACTAAAAATACATGGTGGGGTGCGTGTAGCTCACCGCTTGCCAAGAATTTAGTTGTCAGCGTTAAGGGTGCAAACAATTACATTTAAAATAAGTTTAGGGGGGTAATAGGATTCCCGCAAAGAAAAAATATGTAGTTTGGATTTCGGGTATAGGTCACGGGTAGAGCCGTCAATGTGGGCTTGGCCCGTTGGGCTAACCCAACCCAACCCGTGATATAGCAGGGCTGGGCTAGAATTTTTGGAGCCCATTTAAAAACGAGGCTTTTAAACCCGTCCCGAGTAAGCCTGTGGCCCGCGAGGCTTGACTGAGGCCGGGCCGGGCCGGCCCGTGGGCCTAATAAAATATTAATTTAAAATATATAAAAAATAAAAAGTATACTGCCTTTAGATATGGAAAGTCAGAATTGGATCTTTACTAAGAGGAACTAAAACTTGATCTTGAGAAGTTTCAAGAAGTGATGTTGTCATGTATTAGAATGACCATTCTAGAAAATATCCTGATCTTTCAATGATGGTGCATGATGTACTTAGCATTCTTATTACCATTGTACCATCGGAATCAATATTTAGCATTGGTGGCGTGTTCTTACAAAGTACAGAAGTTGCATTTATTATGAAAATGTCCAAACACTTGTTACTACTTGAAATTGGCTGCACAGGTTTTCCCGAACTCAAACTGGTAATATTTTTTATGTGAATTTAAATATTATTAATTTTTAAAATTTAATTATTTTTAATATTTAACTAATTAATATTGCATATGAATTGTAGATGAAAGTGAAGATGTTAAGACAACCTTGTCACAAGCGGATTCAAATGTGTTTGATGAAGATGATGTGTTGGATATCTCATAAGCATCATGAACGTTCTATTGAATAGTTTGTTTTAGTTTTGACTTTTAGTGAATGAAATATAGTTCTGTCTTTTAATTTTTTTTTTTAGTATTTATTGTGATATATTGGAACAATATAAAAAGTTATTAAGTTTTGCGTATTTTTTCCAATAAGATATTTTTTTAGCTTTTAAATAATTATCTTTTTTAGGTCAGAACTTAAAGAAAAAATATAAAATTATATTTTAAAAAATGATAGGCCAGCTCGTGGAGGCCCGTGGCCCACATAGGGCTGGGGTGGAATGACCATTATAAGGCTCATCAAAATGGTGGGCTAGCCCAGCCCAGCCAAGCCCGTCAATTGCTAAATCTCACGTGGGCTGGGCTGGGCTAGCCCGGCCCGGCCCATATTGACAGCTCTAGTCACGGGGGTAATTGTGCATTTTCCCAATATACATTATATATGCTTGAAAATTTTGCTTGTTTCAATACTATATATGTATGAAAACTATTTTTTTCTTCTTTTACTTTATGAAATAAGATTTATATATTCTATAGGTAAGTCCATAAAATAGAGTAAACAAAAAATAAATATAGTATTAAAATATTCAAAAAATTAATAATTAATAATTTAAAGGGTAAAATAGGTATTTGATCATCGAAAGTTTGAGAAATTTAGTTGACTGATTTTTTGAGTGTTATAGAAATAGTTAAATAACTTTTCATTTTACAAATAAAAAAAACATGACTTGATTTGAAACATTCAAATAGTTGAATGATCATTTCAGTAAATGGACTCAAAGAAGATGACACCCTTCGTAATTTGTTGAGAAAACTACCTTCTATAGCCCCTCAAAATTTTAATAGCCCATGTTTTGACCTACTTTCAAAAAATGGCCTTTCGGCCCAAACATATTGCATATAGTAGCTGAACGGAATGAATATGACAACACAAGTGCCTGTAGCTCAGTGGATAGGGCGCCTGTTTCCTAAGCTGACGGTCGCAGGTTCGACCCCTACCTAGCGCAATGGAGAAAATCTTTTTTGCAATGTATAAATATTGTATCCTAAGTTCGATAGTGTATCATTGGTGTATATTGAGCCTATCTCAACTGTGCTTGTATATTTAAAGTGTATATATTTGTGTACCCCAATATATTTTGTATCGTGAATGTATAATCTGTCTAAAAAATGTATCAAAATTGTATATAATGTGTATTTTCTAATATTTTGGAGTATATCATGTATTTTTANAAATTTGAAGGGAAAGAGTAGCAGTGGTTTTGGGCTAGCCCTTGTAATTAATTTTGGACTATTAATTGTATGGTTTATTTTGTGGCTACCGATTGTCTTTAGTTTTATTCGAAGGGCTACAGATGAAGTTTGCTCTAATTTGTTTTGTTCAACTTTTTTCCCTCTTCAAGTTTTGGAAATTGATGATAGGTTACTTACAATGCGTGTTGTTTTTGCCAGCTAACCAATAATTAATGTTACCTTATTTTTCGATCGTGTTTTACATGAACGGACATGGAAAATTCTTATCGTATCTCTGCTATTTCGATATTGAGGCGTAGTTAATTAATTGATTTTATTATTGGTTAATAAATACTCACCCAAACTTGGTGCTTATATTAACCCCCACATTAATTTATTATAAGTAAACTGATAAGAATATATGTAAAAACACATGCAAGTGTATATTAGATTGACGTAAACATCTAACGTAGATAAAGTTTTTTCGTCATTGCGAATGCCACTTCTTTTGTTCAGAAGTTATTGCTTGTCGTTGGGTTGTACTAAATAAGCTGATTTTTTTTTTTGCTGAATTTATTAATTTTGTCATTAAGCTTTTTCAAAAACTTCAGCAGAAGATGCTGAAGTTATTTAGTTCATTTATAAAAACTTCAACACTAAAAGCTAAAGTTTTTTTGTCCTGAATCATTAGTTTTGTCATAAAGCTTTTTCAAAAACTTACTTCTGCTGAAGTTATTTAGTTCATTTGTAACAACTTCAGCACTATATAAGCTGAAGTTTTTGAAAAAACTTTCTAACATACTAGATAAATAATCAGATTGCCAACAGTATCTAAATTATAAATTTTGGAAACAATAAATGTGGAAAGAACAGAATTATCATTGTCTACTAATTTTACGTACGTGGAAATATTCACAAATAATTATCTACTAACTTACGTAATTATTTATAATTTGTTTTTAGATAATCTGATAAACATATTTATGGCAATCATCCCATGAACTGAAGTTTCATAGCAGCACTAACCACAGCAAAAGAAAGAAGAAGAAGAAGAAGAAGAAGAAGAAGAAGGAGGAGGAGGAGGAGGAGGAGGAGGAGGAGGAGGAGGAGGAGGAGAAAGAGGGCTGAAGTTGTTTAAAAAGTGGGTACAAGTTAAAACTTTTTAAAAAATGGGTTAGGTTAAATGGGGGCGCGACCAAATAGGGCGCCCCGTACAATTTTTAAGATATTCAAGCTATCCTTTTATTTAGATATATAGCAGTGGTCCGGAAGACCATTTTTCTAACATTAGTATTCTTAAACTTTGTTCAAATGACCATTTCACAATTCACACTGCGGTGATAGAACTAGAGTTCAAGCTGGAGCCTCAGCACTAGAAGGGACAACCTTAAGGACATAAACAGGATCTCCCACCTTTATTATCTTTTCTTTTCCATGGCTAAGAGCATCGGAACAAACCATGTTCTGTCCAAAATATACCTGCAAAGTAACATGAAAAATCACTATACTTGTGATTTATCTAGAGACTTGGTAATAAGTTATACTCATGGAAATTCTTACGGTATTTGATCTCACCTTCCCCTGTTGTTTCTTATTCGGACGTAAGGCCTTATCAGATCGAAACTTCGTGAGAGTTTCTGTTGGCTCAGAGCCTGCTACTGCTGTTTCTTGATTTATGGTAGGTACCTTGAATAAAGAGCAGAATCAATGTCAGATATAAAAAGGTTCAACTTGATCATCACTCAAGAGTGTTCAAATGCCGGGTAATTAGGAAGGTGAAGTACTACAAAAATTCAAAAGTGATATTTTCATAATCAACTCCATTCTCTTAGTTATGGCTTGGACCAAAGATACTCTAATAAAGGGAGAAACATGACTACTCTTTTCATCTTGTCAAAACAAGTTACTCGAATTAATAGATATCAATTCAGGCCTACCACAAGGCGTCTGGAAAACAAAAACATCGATGGAGTTGTTTTCCTAGTTTGGCAAATCTGAACTGTTTCTGCCTATAACATGCAGAGACGGAGCTAGGTTAACGACGACTTCAAGTGTTAATGACGGGGTTCTACATTTAATAGTGGTACATATTTAATGAATTTCTTAAGATAAAATATACTGTTTGAGCAAAAGTCAAAAGTTATTGGGTTCAGCCGAACGCATACCTCGGCTTATGCCTCCGTCCCTGACAACATGCCCTCAAATATGTTAAGTTTCTCTCCAATACCATGTTGCATGAACTTTATACAAACAACCAGGTGAAGAAAACCACTTCCAGTTTGCAAAGATTAATCTCTACCGTTCAGTAAGAAATTAAATTCGTAAGGTTTTACCTTACAGCGAGAGCATAGTTTGACACCTTCAAATGTCAAGTTATTGATCTGGATCTCCTTCCACAAATCCTCAGCAAATGGTTCACATCCATCAACAAGGACACTACGAAAGAAGGTAATGTTAAAGATTTAACTTAGTTAAACTAAAGAGCTAAAACTTTGTACAAATAGAGGAAAGAAAATATATAGCCAATCAGAAACAAATTTGACAAGAAGGAGAAGCATATACTTGGGTCTAAAACGATTAACTGGAACAGGCTCCTTGAGAAGAGAATTTAACGCATTCAATGAGCCCTGCAGAAGATACACCCAAAAGAAATCCAGTCTAAGAGACTCTTGTTTTATAGATATGTTTGTTGAATTAAATACTGACATCACTAACCTGGGATAGCACAAGGTATGGATATCCATCAGAAAACATAACTTTGTACCCTTGAGCATAATTCGGGTCTACAACCCTCATTTCTTTCACTGCAAGTGTCAAAAGGAAGCAACTTATTTTGATCAAGTTGTACATATTTACTTCCATCCACTATTTACTAAAGCATACAGCATCCACCCAATAATAGGCAATAAACTAATCTATGAGTCTATGACACAAAATTGCAAAAATATGGGTCCGCTCAATGCTGGGGCAAAAAAAGGACAGCCCGGTGCACTAAGCTCGTGCTATGCGCGGGATCCAGGGAAGGGTCAGACCACAAAGGTCTATTATACGCAGCCTTACCCTGCATTTATGCAAGAGGCTATTTCCACGGCTTGAGCCTGTGACCTCCTAGTTACATAGCAACAACTTTACCAGTTACGCCAAGTGACTTTCGCTCAATGCTGGGGATTGCTTCAAAATTATGAAAACTTAGACGAAATGAAACTCGACTCATCATAATTTAACTTGCGCTATGATATTTTCCAGATTCAGTGGGTACGTTTAGATATCACAACTTAAGCGGACAAAAAGAGCCATCCAATGAAACGCAAATCTAGTTCATACAAAGACGCCTATTCGATCATGAAGAGCCTTCCTGATTCTTTGATTCATTGTAACACACTTAAAATGTGCAATTTTGTTTAAACTTCTAGCAGAAAGTGTTGGGTTTTTAAGTATATTAATGCTTAAAAGAGGGTGAATGGAAAATGGAGGGAAAATGAAATATTTGAGTTTCATTTGAGATTCCCTCCTTGATGAAGGAACATTGTCCCATATAGGAAGAGGGAGAGGTTTTTAATGGGTACATAAGCAATTGCTTTTCTTCTAGCTCTTAAAGAGTTGAGAAGAAGGCAAGCCTCGCGTCGTCACCGGCGTCGCTCGGCTTAGGTCAAATGATCGATTGATTGATTAATTTTTGGACCAAATTTGTTTGTTGACAGTAAATATTAACAGAAATGTTATTAAATATCCGTTTTAATAACAAATTTATTAATATTAAATCCAAGAATATTAATATTAAAATCCAACCGTTTCTATTATTCCGTTTTCTGTTTTGGTAACAGAAAATCAACTAGCCTCTTCAATTTCCCTCTTTATTGTTGAGTAAATAGCCATTTATGTTATGACATTTATGTTGTGGCTGTTTTGCATAAACAACCATTCTGAAGAGTTGCACCTCTTCAGATTTCAGCCCAACATTGGCTATAAATACAAGTCCATTCTCTCAGATTATCCATATGATTTTCCGAGTTTCTCCTTCTTCTTCTGCATTGATTTAACTTCAAAGAAAGCAACAGTAAGTGTAATTTGCTACCGAACTTTGTGTTCGCTGAAACACTGGGGTTTGAAGTACCACTACACCAGTGTGTAATCCGTTCTATCCTGGGAGGAAATAATCCATAACCTTGGGTACTAGGAGAGAATGAAATTCCTTAAGGAAACACTGTGAATTCAGTGGGCTCGGATTAACTCTTGTTTCTTTACATTTTCAGTTTATATGTTATTATGTTTTTTTTTTCAGAATTAGTTTACAAATACAGATTACTAACAAAAAGTTCTCTGCCCATCGGGGTAGGGATAAGGTCTACGTACACACTACCCTCCCCAAACCCTACTAGTGAGATTTCACTGGGTCGTTGCTGTTGTTGTTCTAGCAGAAAAGTTCTCCATCATCTTTACTTGATAACTGGGAAATCTGTAAAGCAACATACAGAAATTGGATACATGCAAGATGGTAGGTACATGACTTGTGCAACTAGCCATTTGCTAAAATTTCATAACAGATAAAAGAAAAGTAAAATTAGCAAAAGGAGCAAAGCATATGGCATAAGCCATGAGTTGCTTCCTGAGCTATTTACTGAAAGAAGCCAGATGCAACGAGTGAAGGAAATACATTCCAAGAAAATATAGTTTAAGACAACAAATAAAGATAGGAATTCCATAAAAAGGAGAGTGCTGAACAAGTTTTCTAGAAAAATTAGCATAACTGGTGGAAGAGATATACAGAGCAAATTTCAGACGAGGATATTGGAAGTAAAGACCAGTGATTTTATATAAGCAATATTCAAATGAAAATCTATATAGATTAAGGGGATGAGCTGTACCTTCACTAAAGCGAACTAGCCGACATGGTTTTCCAAGATGCGTGGAAAACCACATTGCTGCCTCAGCTCCCTCGTCCAAGGCAGAACCAGACCACTCCCAGACCGAGACACCATCCGTTACTTCAGATGGATTACTTAGTGGAATCTTCAGTGGACTCATGCCGGGAGCCCTAATAACTACATGATCATTACATCCACAAAAGTAATTTGAGATATGGAAAAGAAAGGCCAATCATTAAAATTCTCTCCCCCTCTCTCACTTTATTGTGGGCTTTCAGTATGACAATAAGCTTGTATGATTGATTCAGTAGATCGTGAGCAATGCCTCACTGACTTCACAACATCAACCACAAAGCTTATGGAGATGTTACAGCAGTAAACAAACAATAATGATAGTACGATTCGAACATCAATATCCTATATCTTAAACTCGTAATAGTTACACAATACTGATTCTTAGCTCTGCATATCAACATTTGCAAGTAAATTATCTATCTTTCAACATTTCTTATCCTCTCTCTCTTTCTTGTCACCACAGAAGTAGCAATAGATTGCGAGATAAAAAACATGACCAGTTTAGCTTCAGCATCCCATAGCTTAAAAGAGATGCTGCTGCAGTTAAATAATGCAATAGTAAAAAGTGAAATTAAACAGCAACCTAATCTTGGACGAGGTGACAGAAAACTATGACAGTACCTAGATATGAGTCGTTATATGGTTCCCAACCCTCAGAAAATGCCTCAGTTGGCAGGGCCACTTCAACAAGAGCAAGCTTCGGTTCAACTCTTTGAGTATAGGCCCTGCCTTTGGAGTTCACTACTAACCATTGTCGATCCCATCGAAATCCTGTTTAAATCCATTAAACTGTTCACTAACAATTTGATGATGAAGATTGTTATCTACTCTTTTTCTCTTTCGGATTAAAAGTGTGTTTTGGGGGGGGGGGGGGGGGGGGGGAGTGTAGGCTTGACCCCAACCTGGTATATCAAAATACAAAATAGAAAATAAATGCACATGAGGTATGTATAGCCTAAGCTCTTCATAAGAATTAGAGAGAATGGAGATCTTTACTTAAAAGTAAGAAATGACATAGCACATAAAATTTGTCCAAAGTGCTCCATATTAGAAGGTGGCCAAAAAAAGTAGAAACAAGAAAAAGAAGCTCAATTTCTATTACTTTGTGTCTTTGGAAATTTGGGGAATTAATGAGAAAGAATGAAAATCGAAATCTTGCTTTGGTTTGTGGACTGAAAAAAAAAGTGGGAAAACTGGAAACCATTTTCCTTTACAACTTTTCTCAATAGGAAGGAAAAACTTGTACAGAATAACAATTTCAAAGTTCCTTTTTTTTAGGAAAAAAGACGACCTTTAAATCTTACACTTCCATATGAACTAAACAAAGAGGGAAAGCAACGAAGTTTCTCCTTCTTTCCTCTTTATCTTATTTCCCGAAGACACCCTTTACGCTCCATAACCAGTAAAACAGAAGAAAAACAATTTTCATTTCAAGAGTTTAAAGGGAAAGTGGAGCACACCAGTGGAAGTGATCGGTGCTTGAGTAACGGAAATGCCACGGCATGATTTGATGGGATATACAAATATTGTTTTAACCATAGCTGCTGCTCCTATGATTTCTGCCATCACTCTCTCCATATCTGTTGTTTGGTTTTAATGTTACTAAAACCTTGTTTTTCATATGAATATGGAGTTTGGCAAGTGTCTTCTTTTTGTTTACGATTGGGAACCATATCTGGATTAGGCAGAATAATTCATGCTTGGATAGTGAAATTATTCAATTCCCCTTTGCCTGATTTTCTTTTTGTTTGGTCCTTTTAAGACACAATTTTTTTGCAAAAAAGGTGATTTTAATTTAATAAAAAGAAAAATTATTTTTGTTATTTAATTTTCTAATAACTAATCATTCTTTAGAAAAATAGATCCTTCTTCCTTTAATTTTAAGAATTGTAAATCTTCTTTTTCATATAAAAAGCTAAGTAAAGAAATATTCAGTAAAGATAAATAGATTAGAATTTTTTTTCAGAATTTCTTTCTGGGAAATTGTAATTCATCTTTTAACTTCTAACTAAAACAAAATAATTGAAATTCGGAGGAACAAAATCAACATGCGAAGGCCTTGTCTCCATCAAGACAACAATTGACCACCTCATTTGGAAATTCCAATTTCAATTACAACAAGATTACTCAGTAAATATGCTGAGACCTCTACTAAAAATGTTGTAATAACCCGAAATATTTGGATATACTTATTAATTATGGGATTAAAGAATTAATTTTTTTTTATATAATTATTGGGCCTAAGCTAATAGAAGAGAATGTATTATAATATATAAGATATTAAATAAGTGACCAGTGGGCTAATTACACCTTAAATTTGAAACTTCGTGACCTTGACTTGTGGGGCATTTGCATCTATACCCGTTTTTTGTGTCACGTTTTAACTTATGTCTGCTTTACAAAAAAAATTACAAACGTACCCGCTTTTTCTCATAACTTCAGCATACGGGGCTGAAGTAGCAAAGGCAATGGTGCAAAATTTAAGCATTCTATTAGCCGGGACTAAAGTTTAACTCTAGAGCTGAAGTTTTTGTTTGTAACTGGCAAACTTCAGCTATAGAACTGAAGTTTTTGTTTTTTAACTATCGAACTTAAGCTTTTTTGTAAGCTTCAGCTCTAGAGTTGGTAGCCACTGGAATTAAATAGCAACTTCACGATCCTATTACTGAAAATATCAATGCAAGTAAATATCAGCCAATACAACAGAAGGAAATCTCATGTCTTCTCTGACCTGCAATAAGCTTGTAACCTGAATTCAGCATACTAACATTGCGCTTTCTTCTGGCTTTTACTACCACCTCTGTTTGGTACTAAGAGTTCTTTCTTAGACAACATCAGTTACCGACCAAGAGGCTAATTCATGCTTCTCTAGTTTTCACACGTCAAGTAATCGTATAATACGTATGAATGAAAAACATAATAACTACCATTTCAAACAAGGGCATCACACATATCCAGCTAAATAAAAGTTACAATGGAGGGGGCAAATAATTAAGCTTCTAGTTTTACTAACACGTGCAAAATGAGATAACTAGTTAAGAGATCTAGCAGCAACAAATAAGCTTCTAGTTTTACTAACAGGGCCTAAAGTTCAGCTCTAGAGCTGAAATTTCTCAGTTACAACACAAAAACTTCAGCTCTAGAGCTATAGTTTTTATCTTTGTAACTGAGGAATCCCACTATCAAGATGTTCTAGTTTAATGAAGACATGCTGAAACACTGTAATTGTTAAATAAATGGGAAGATATGTGTCAATATTTGGTGAATATGGGACTTAGTCCTGATCTTGGTAACCCTAAGAGAGTTTTCTCAAACAAAGGTTGGTTTACGATGAATCAATTCTCGTTAGAAGTTCTGTTTCATATCAGAATGAAGCTATACGATTGTTTAAAATGATACCACAGTGTGCAAACCCAGTAGAGAGAAAAACCGCACAAGAGGGCCACAGGAGAAGAAGAAAAAAGAAAATGAAGGAGGAGAAGGGGGAGTAGAAAGGGAGCTGAAGTTTTTTAAAAAGTGAGTACAAGTTAAAAATTTAAAAAAAAATAAGTATAAGTTAAATGGGGGGCAACCAAATAGGTCGCCCCGTGTAATTTTTAATTGACTTATTGTGTAATAATAAGCAAGTGGGCCAAACCCATCCCTGACGTGAGATTTAAGAGGTGATAAATATATTAGGGCTTATATTTGACTACGGTAAAAATATTAACTCTAAAGAGGCACCATCAGTCGTAACTAATCGGAGAGCATAAAGGAGATAAAATAATACAAAAAGGCTTAGAAACAATGATGCACGGTAATTGAAAGAGACAAAGTGTTGCTGTTTAAGTTGACTAACTTCTACGTGAGAATAAGCTTGTGAAGGAACCTAGTGATCAGGTAAATTTATATCTATTCCTATTCTTTAGTAGCATATTTAATTAAATATGAGTAAAATAGTTATCAATGTATATTTTGATAATGATTAAGACAATGATAAAAAGAAAAAAAAATTATAACGAGGAGTGACTTTTAAAGATGAGATATAAGATTTAGGAATTTGAAAACAAGATTTTATAATGATTTGCTTCAGTAACGAATTTGTATCAGTTAGTACATTAGAATATAGGAACAATCATTATGTCATGAGTTTAGTAATGAATAAGCTAAGAAATAATGGTTAGGAATTTAACTAGTATATGAAAGTCGTAGATTTTTGCATGTTAGAAAAGAACAGTATAAGCAGGTGAGCTCTTCTAAGACGTTACATTGCAGTGTTACAGTATCTAATTTTGCATACAAAATTTTATTAATTTAGATCGAGGGTTGACTTTAATTTTGGCTTGTCCTAAAATTGTGGAAGTTATTCAACTGGACTAATTAGGACGTGCTATTCAATATTTTGGATATATTGAGGTCATTGGAGGCCGTTTGGTTGGTGTTATAGACGTTGCAAGGTTGGAAAACTTTCCGGTAGCGAGGTAAGTGAGACTTTAAGCTTTGGGTGCTTGCTTTTCTAAAATCCATTTTGAAAGTATATTTTTTTTCTATCTGTTCCATGTGTTAGAACGAGTGCGCTTGGCAGAATTGGTGGTCTTTGACCAGACGCAAATATATATTATTTTGTAAAATGCTAAAATTATTTAATAAATAATTTGTAGTGTAGTGTGATGTGGCGTAGCCTTGTGCTATGGCGTTGGAGCATTAGAAATTATTTCTTCGTCGCCTTAATATATTTGGGGCATTGTGTATGGTGCCGTGATAGATTTGGGACATTGTGTATGCCTCCGCTACATATTTGGGGCATTGTGTATGCCGCTCTGATAGATTTAGGGCATTGTATATGCTGTCGTGGACTCGTTGAGTGTTTGGTTAATTTCCTACACTGCCGTTAATGACAAGTCCTTAGTGTAGATTGTATTGAGATATATATAGTATTGTTGTTGAATAATTGTTGAGTAATTATATGATAAAATAATTTATGTGCATATTATTTGTGTGTTTGTATATTTTAACACTTGTTTCAGAGGTATTTTGGAGTGGAGGGTCGATGATCTTACTGGGTTATATTTACGTATAACTCACTACTTACATGCATGTCCGTGCAGATATTATTAGTGAAGACAGAGCTAGTAGCCGACGAGTTTGCTAGAGTTGATTCAGTTATTGAGGTGAGACACCGCATTATTCGTTGAGGCTGCCCAAAGAGTCTTTATCATTTATTCATATTAGATCTTTTGTAATTCTCTTAGATGCTCCATGGTCTAGTGTGGGATTTGGGCTAGAGTTTTAATCTAATCTTTTGAGATATTAATTGTTCGTAATAGTTATTAGATTATTTGGATACTCATTTAATTAATCAAATACAACAAATTAATGGCTAAAGTAAGAAATTATGGTTCGCCCGGCGTGAATTCCAATCACTTCTAGGAGGTAGTTTGGGACGTGACAAATATTGCAAATCATATGCATCAAATTTAAATCAACCAAAATTAAAAAGTATCTACAGAAATCACAACATAATACAAAATACATACAACATAAGGAAAAGTAGAACAACTTACTTGAGTATTAGCGCGGAGTCTTGAAAAAGGAAAAGAAAAGAAAAGAAAATTATGGGGTGGTATGTGGGTAGGGGATGGGCGTTCTTTGGGGAGGGTTTATTTGGGTGGTTAGGGTTTGGACAAGATGGGGGATAAGAAGAAGGATTAAGGGGGGATGTTTTTGGGTTATGTAAGAAAGGGTATTTTATGGTTAGAAGAAGAAGAAAGAAGAAAGAAGAAAGAAAAATGGAGAAGAAGAGGAGAGGATTTGGGAAGAAGAAGAAGAAAAATTGGAGAGAATTTGAGAGAAGATAGAGATGAGAGAGAGATAAGAGAAGAAAGGGGTGAATTCTGTCGGTTGGGTAAGGGAAGGAGTTGTGGGTAGGTTAGGGTGATTGGGGGGGGGGGGGGGG
>MU764105.1:608-11406 GCA_026770625.1 Nicotiana glauca | reverse complement strand
GAAAATCTTCAGAGAGGGTACTCCACCGCGGTCGTACCGCGGTTACGCCGCGACCGCGGTGAGAAAACTTCAGAGAGGGCATTCCACCGCGGTTACGCCGCGACCACGGTGGGCCCATTACTGGCTGCCTATTGCTTGGTATTTGTTCATTGTTATGCCTCTTAGGCACTATTTTTACCTCTTTTAAGGCCTACCTTACCCATAGCATGTCCAGGTTCGTGATGCAATGACCTCCGCACTAACCTGCATATATACAACATGTTAGAAATTCTACTATCGTGGGTTGCCTCCCATGAAGCGCCTAATTTAACGTCGCGGCACGACGTAACACGAGCGCAAGATTCGCTAAACTTCTCTCTCTCTCTCTCTCTCTTTCTATATTTTTTTATATATGATATTACAAATTACACTTACAACACAATCGTGGGTTGCCTCCCACGCAACGCCTGATTTAACGTCGCGGCACGACTCAAGTGAGCGCATTTAAGGCTCGCTCGACCTCTGAGGTTCAGTCAGGTGGATCTCAGACCCTTCCCTTGGTTCATTCATGCCCACATATAGTTTTAATCTTTGCCCATTGACTCTAAATGTACGAGAGTCTTTCTCAGCGGCGATCTCTGTAGCACCAGAAGGGAATACTTCAACCACTCAAAACGGTCCAGACCATCTTGACTTAAGCTTACCAGGGAACAACCGCAATCTTGAGTTATAGAGTAATACCATGTCCTCGAGTTTGAAATGTCGCTCAACAATGTTCTGGTCGTGTAAACTCTTTATTCTTTCCTTGTACAATCTGGTGCTCTCAAAAGCAAGATGTCTGAACTCGTCAAGCTCATGCAACTCAGTGATTCTAGTTGTGCCTGCAACTTCAATGTCTAAGTTCAACTGCTTCAATGCCTACCACGCTTTATGTTCAAGTTCAACTGGCAAGTGACAGGCCTTTCCAAACACCAACTTATACAGTGACATACCAATTGGTGTTTTAAACGCGGTCTTGTAGGCCCATAGTACATCATCTAGCTTCCTCGCCCAATCAGCTCTTGTGGCGTTCACAGTCTTGGTCAATACACTCTTGATTTCTCTATTGGACACTTCCACCTGCCCACTAGTTTGCGGGTGATACGGAGTAGCCACCTTGTGGCGCACGTCATATTTAGCAAACAACTTTTCGAAGGCTCTATTACAAAAGTGAATGCCTCCGTAGCTGATAATCACTCGTGGTATCCCAAATTGGGTGAATATGTTCTTCTTCAGGAATCCCACCACTACTCTTGCATCATTAGTGGGTAACGCAGTAGCTTCTACCCACTTGGACACGTAGTCCACATCAACCAGTATGTATTTATTTCCAAATGAGCTTACGAAGGGGCCTATGAAGTCTATCCCCCAGACATCAAACACTTCCACCTCTTGAATCGGGTTCATGGGCATCTCGTGGTGATGGGAAATGTTCCCCGTCCGCTGACATTCATTGCAACCCTTCACCCATAGGTGCACGTCTCTAAACACTGTTGGCCAAAAGAATCCGGCCTCAAGCACTTTCGCAACTGTCCTGACCCCTCCAAAATGTCCTCCATATGCTGATGCGTGACAAGCCTGCAAAACAGAAGATTGTTCTATCTCGGGGACACACCTCCGGATCATATTGTCAACATATATTCTAAACAGATAAGGCTCATCCCAATAATACATGCGGCTATCATGATAAAATTTCTTTCTTTGGGAAGATGAGAGGTCATGAGGAACTATACCATTGGCTAGGTAATTAGCAATGTCTGCATATCATAGCGCTTCCTCAAGATTAGTAGTGAGCAGCTGCTCGTCTGGAAAGGTTTCCAGGATTTCTTCGACCTCGATTGCTTTTTCAGCTCCTTCAAGTCGTGATAGATGATCGGCGACTTGATTTTTTGTGCCCTTACGGTCACGAATTTCGAGGTCGAATTTTTGCAACAGCAGCACCCAACGAATCAGGCGCGAATTAGACTCATTTTTCTCAATTAGATACCTGAGAGCTGCGTGGTCAGTGTATACAATTACCTTGGAACCAATCAGATATGATCGGAACTTGTCGAAAGCAAATACCACGGCCAACATCTCCTTCTCAGTCACCGTGTAATTCAGCTGGGCTCCACTCAGCATTCTGCTAGCATAGTATATTAGATGCATCAGCTTGTCTTTCCGTTGTCCCAACACTGCCCCCACTGCGTAGTCACTAGCCTCACGCATGAGTTCTAACGGTTGCTCCCAGTCGGGGGCAACTATGATAGGTGCTAAGACTAGCCTCTTTTTCAGCTCCTCAAATGCTACCCTGCAATCATCAGAAAATAAGAAAGGGTGATCTTTTTCTAACAACTTATAGAGAGGGTTGGTGATCTTTGAGAAGTCCTTTATGAATCACCGATAGAAACCGGCATGCCCGAGGAAGCTTCTAATTGTCTTGACCAAAGTTGGAGGGGGTAGCTTTGCTATCACATCTACCTTGGCACGATCCACCTCAATTCCTTTGCTTGACACCCGGTGCCCCAAGACTATGCCCTCTTGTACCATAAAATGGCACTTTTCCCAATTCAAAACCAGATTAGTCTCGATACACCGCTTTAGCACACGAGTCAGATTTATCAGGCACTCATAAAATGAGTTCCCCACCACTGAGAAGTCATCCATGAACACCTCCACTATGTCCTCTACCATGTCAGTGAATATGGCCATCATGCACCGCTGAAATGTGGCAGGTGCGTTGCATAGGCCAAAGGGCATCTTCCGAAAGGCATAAATGCCATACGGGCAAGTGAAAGAGGTTTTCTCTCAGTCTTTCGGTGCAATGGAGATTTGATTGTACCCGGAGTACCCATCCAGAAAACAAAAATGTGACCTCCCTGCCAATCTGTCTAACATCTGATCAATGAAGGGAAGTGGGAAGTGGTCTTTCCGGGTGGCTAGATTTAACTTTCAATAGTCCATGCAAATTCTCCAGCCTGTGACGGTTCTTATAGAGATCAATTCATTCTTATCATTCTTGACTATCGTCATGCCACCCTTTTTAGGAACACATTGAACTGGGCTAACCCAGCTGCTGTCAGAGATTGGGAAAATGATTCCCGCATCTAACCACTTGATTACTTCTTTCTTCACCATTTCCTTCATATTAGAGTTCAGCTTTCTTTGGTATTCCCTAGAAGGTTTGTGTCCCTCTTCCAGTAGAATTTATTGCATACAGTAGGCGGGGCTGATCCCCTTTATGTCCGCCATGGTCCACCCAATGACAGTCTTGCTCTCCTTTAGTACCTGCAATAGTTGTTGAGCCTGCATGTCTAACAAACTAGATGAGATAATAACAGTTAATGTGGAGATAGGTCCAAGAAATTCATACCTGAGATGGGCGGGCAATGGCTTTAGTTCCAGCTTTAGTGGTTCTTCGATGGACGGCTTGGCTGGAGGAGTTTCTCGATTTTCCAAGTGCTAGGGCTCAAACTCTAGGGGTCTATCCCAGAACCCTCTGCCCTCTAATGCCAACACCCATTCTGCCAGATCCTCTACATTTACCTCATCCAAATTCATTAGACATGCAGCAAGGGGGTCCTCAATAGTCAGCCTTTCATCATCAGTCTCTACAATCGCATCCACGGCATCAATTAGAGATCAATTGGCGAATTCACTTGGTCGCCTCATAGATTTCTGCACATTGAATGTTATTTTTTCATCGTTTAGTCTCATCTTGAGCTCCCCAGTCTTACAATAAATTAGAGCTCTCCCCGTGGCCAGGAACGGTCTTCCCAAAATTATGGGAATCTCTTCATCTACCTTACAGTCTAGGATCACAAAGTCTATAGGGAACATAAATTTCCCTACCTGAATCAGCACATCGTCTAGAATTTGAGAGGGTCGTTTCACAGTCCTGTCAGCTAGCGGCAACAACATAGAGGTGGGTCTAGCTCTTCCAATGCCCAACCTCTTATAAATTGCTAGGGCATAAGATTGATGCTAGCCCCTAGATCACACAGTGCCTTAGCAAAAGCAAAATTACCAATAGTACATGGGATTGTAAAGCTCCCTGGATCAGATAGCTCTAGTCACCACTGCACTACAGGTCTGAGTAAGAGTAACTGTGGCCAAGTCTTGAAAATCAAACTTTCGGGACATCAAGTCCTTCATCATTTTTGCATACCCAAGCATCTCCTTCAAAGATTCAATCAATGGTATATTTACCTGGATTTGCTTCAGCATGTCAAAGAACTTCTTGTATTGCTCCTCCTTTTTGTATTTGGCCAGCCTCTGGGGGAGGGTGCAGGGGGTCTCTTCTTCCAAATCACTTGGGACTGATCTTTCTCAGCTGCTACATCAACCACTGGCTCCTGGACAATTTCAGCTTCCTTCTCGATTTCATTCTGAAGGCTATTTTCTTCTTGAGCAGGCTGGACTGTCACCTCTGTCAGTTTCGTTGATTCATCCAGCTCGATGGGCATTGGTATGAGTGTCTCAGCCTGTCTAGCTTCTCGAGCCCTTTCTTGCTCTTCATCCAGATCTCTTCTATTACGTAGACTCACCGCCATCAGCTGCTTCGGTCCCTGATCTTTTGGATTTATCTGAGTGTCTGCAGGTAGTGTCCCATGGGGACGATTGTTCAGAGACATCGAAATCTGGCCCACCTGTACCTCAATATTTTTGATTTCTGCATCATGTGCATCGACTCTCTTATTAATTTTTGCGTTAGACCCAATAACCTATTGCATCATTGCTTCAAGTCTAGCAAACCCATCTTCCTGCCTTCCACCATGCTGCTGCTGAGGTGGGTGGTACCCCTGCTGCTGATTCTGATTATTGTATCTCTGTGGTCATGGGTAAGGTGCCATATTGTTGGGGGGTCTCATACCTCCCATGTTCCCGGTGTTGAACTGTGGCTGTGCTGGCCTGTACTGCTGATTTTGTTGGCCCCAATTCTGACCATCCTGTCTCTGGCCGCCATAATTAGACACATAGTTCATGTCTTCAGGGTAGTGATGATGATCTTGTTCGGCATTCCACTGATTACCAACTGGCTGACTAATTTAAGATGCGCACAAGCCCCCATTAGTGGTATCAACAATATGTACCTGCTGTTTCTGCCCTGACTCTTCCACCTTTTTGGTGAGTATGATCATCGGTGTCAACAAGGTTGCTATATTTTCAGCCATAGAATTGGATGGATTTAAAGGCACTGAGTGCACCACTGGAGTGATGGGTGCACCTCTAGTTACCCAGCCCGAATTCTGTGCCATCTTGTCAAGAAGACTCTGAACCTCTCTCCATGTTTTTCTCAAGAATGCCCCACCAGCTGAAGCATCGACAATGTTCTTTACGCTATCTGACAATCCCATGTAGAACCGTTGTCCCAACATTAGATCTGAAACACCATGGTGTGGACATATGACCAACATCCCTTTAAAATTCTCCCAGGTTTCATGCAAAGTCTCCGTCGGTCTCTGTTTAAAGCTCAAAATCTCATCAATTTGTTGCGCAATTTTATTGGGTGGATGGAACTTGTTGTGAAATTGCTTGACTAGTTCATCCCACGTTGCTATAGAATTTATGGGGAGTGAATTTAGCCAAGTCTGGGCAGCTCCTGTCACTGAGAATGGAAACAATAACAGTTTGATTGCTTCCGGAGTTACATTGGGTTGCCTTTGTGTTTCGCAGATAGACAGGAAATTCTTTAAGTACTGCTGAGGATCTTCAACTTGTGATCCCGAAAATAGTCCCTTATTCTGCAACAAGTGCAGTATGTTATTCGTGATTTGGAACGACTCAGTATGTATCTGCGGGACTACTATCGCTGTGGATAGATTCTCAGCTGTGGGTTGTGCCCAGTCATAGAGAGCAGCCTATGGCGCTGGCGCTATTAGTGCTACTGGGTTTTCCTAGTTATCTCCCATGATTGTTTCGAATTGTGCAGTTGTTGGTTGTTGTTTGTTTTGTCGGTTGGCCCGATTCAAAGTCCTGAAAAATTTCTCGGGATCTGATAATGCTTCTAATACTTCACCAGATCTCAATGAGTTTCTAGGCATGCACCTGTTCAACCAAGTCAACAAACATTAAAATTTCAATGTAAAATTGGGTGTAGAGAAAACTGACTACTCTAAAAAAATTGTACTTCTTTCAATTGTAATTGATAACACCGTTAATCCCCCGGCAACGGCGCCAAAATTTGATCACGCCCAAGTATGCCATCTAAAAAGGACAATTTGATTCACTCCTCATAAATAAGTGGTAATAGTAATTTTTTTCCAGAGATGAGTATTACGCAGCAGTTCTTTATTTTACTGGTAGTACCTTGACATCTTTAATAACAATATTAGACACGTCAGAAGATGGGAGAAATGAATATGGATGAATGAATACTATAAAACTTTGATCTTTATAGTTACTTAGATTTTCTGCCCAGTGCTGGAAAGTCGGAAGGAGAAGTGTTATAAGCTTTGAATGGAAGCCCCGGTAAACGGCGGCAGTAACTCTAACTTTCCTAGGAGCTTGGATACAGTTTCCCGATCGGAGATCCATGGATCACAGACCGTATCTCCCCATGGCCTTTCGCCTCTGAAAGTGTCCTTCCTTCTCAATGCCCGGGCATCCATCCAATGCATTCTTTTCGATCTTGTACCCTATGTAGGCTTGAAAAGCATAGGCTAGACAAGCGGTATACTAAACACCAATCCAATCTTGATGAAAAAAAGGAAAAGCAAATACATCCTTAACGGCCTCTATTCCTGACTGAGCAGCTCAATGAGATGTGGGTTCAATTCCGGCTATGCCTCATCCTAGTAGGTGTCTGATCTGCGCCATTGGGCCATCTAAACTTGCTCTGATCTAGTGTGCATTCGCTCCTGTTCGGGCTCACTCAGCAGAAAGCTAACTCTCTTCTCCTGCTTTAGCTTGAGCCCACCTGGACAGACTCTGATATGACACCCGTCACCATATATAGGTAATAGCATATCCCAGTGCTATCTTTCTCCAAGTTGCTGCTCACAAAGAATTACATTGACTAAATAAGAATGAGGAAAAAATTTCTGACATTTAAAAACCTATTCATTCTGTTCAAAACACAACATCATAATGTACAAAATGGACATGACATTGGCTTCAATTTATGGGGTACAAGTGATAATAGGTGAATTAGACTATAATTAGACCCTAAAGAATCACATTTTGTTATAGCTTTGTTGTAAAAAGTAATAACCAAATGCTCTAATTAGTGCTTTTCATGCTTTGCAGGCTATATCTAATGAAAGAAGTCAATGGAGCAAGTTTGGGATCAATTACGGAGAAAAAAAGGCCAATCAAACAATGCCCAAGAAATGTACCAAGTGAAAAGTCAAAGGAAGGCTGAAGTTGGCCTGCCGCGGTCATACTGTAACCGTGGTAGGACCACGACAGAATAGAGATGAAGATTCAGAGACCCCTTTTGGTCGCGGTCCCGGCGTAACCGCGGTGGGACCGCGGCAGAACGCGAACTAGCCAGGGGCAGGATTGTCAAGTTGGGAAAAATTGGTGTAAAACCCTTATAAAAAGTAGGATTTCGGCCACATTAGGGCAGATTTGTTTTTGAGAGTACTTTGGGCAAGAAATACAAGTGTGAGAGATCACCCAAATATCATAGTTCTTTATTTCTTCTTTTTCTTGCAATTTTACATGAAGAATATTTTCGTATTTTATCTTCAAGTTGTTATGAGTAGCTAAATACTTTAGTCTAAGGTTTTGATGGAACCTATTGAAGGATGAACTTCTTGATTATGTTCATATAGTTTGCCGGTTAATCTCTATTTGTTCAATTACGTGTTTATTATAGTTAATTGACAGGATCCTCAATTAGCTGTGCCTATTTAGTGTGCATAACTCGGGAGAGAGTTCATATTTAGGTAATTATTAAACAACACCACTCCCAAAGTATAAGAAGGATCTATAACTACTGGTTTAAAGGCAGGATTAGGGATAACGAAGCCTTGGGTGTGATCTAAAGTGAGCTGTAATAAACAAAGTCAGCTAGCGTAGCTCGGGAGAGTACGTCTAGTAAATTATCACAATTACTCGGGAGAGATTTACGGTAATAAGAGTGCTCATGATTGATAGATATATTTTGGTAAATCTATATGAAACATACCCGGAAGGGATTCCATCAATAGGGAAAATCATTACCTTAGAACCTTCTCATTATTATTTTCAACCCAAGAATATTTAGTTTACAGCTGTTAGTTATTTACTTTCAATCTTAGTTAGTAGAAATACCATCCAATATTGCTTACAAAGTTTGGGAAATTGAATATAAAGGATTTAGTGATTCCTACAAAGGTAATTGATAGGTTAGTTCTCTGTGGAATTCGACTCCGGACTTGTAAACCGGATTATATTTGCGACGACCTTATTTGATATATTAAAAGACCCTTGATGAACCATAGCCGTTGGATTATTGATAACGAACGGACGGGATCAATTGCTACCAGTACGACGTTGTTTGTTTTTAATGAAAACTTAACCTTGTCCGTTGGACTAATCAAATGAACGGCCCAGATCACTCTACATAAACGTTGTCGTTTCATTTAATGCAAACCAAAACTACGACAGTTGGATACACAGATTCAACGGCTAAGATCTCTTGTATATAAACGGAGTCATTTGGAATTAAAGCTGGGGGCTGACCAGGTATTTTTTGGGCCTGGGCGGGTATTATTTCATTTGGGCTAGTGTATTTGGCCCAAATTTAACACAATCACTTCTTTTTGTATTCTTTTGTATTGTATTTTCCTTTTGTATATTTTCTGATTTTATTAAATTGTTAAACTAATTAAATTCTTAAATTTATTTAATATTTATTTTATAGTAATTTCTAATTAAAACACTAAAAAGGCTATTTTTTTATTTTCCTTAAATTGTTTCAAAAATGAATTAATACTAAAATTGTAAATCTAAAAATCCTAATGCATATGCCTATTTTTTTTTTTTTGTATTTTTTAGTATGAATTATTAGGCAACTAATTAATATAAAAATGCAACAAAATTATGTAGAAATAACAAAAATTATTTTGTTTGGATTTTAGGAATAATTTGCTTAGGGCAAAAATCACGTGCTCACAGTCACTAAGCAAGCAAATGATACTATGTGATTTGACCAGATATTTGTTTCCTTTTTATAATTAAGGAAACTTCATTATTAAGGAAACATATTTAAAATCAAGAAAAAAAATTTAAATATTTTTTTTATAGTATTCTAAATATTTTACACACCATATGAAAAAGAATTTAAATATTTTTTTAATAGTATTCTAAACGTTTTACACACCATATGTTTCTCCGAATGCACCTAAGACAGTTTATTCACCGAGTTTGGTGTTATAAATTTGTTTACTTTCTTAAGTGTGGCACCGCTTATACAAAATCCTGCGTACGTCACTGCTTCCGGCTACACGCCGGACTGCGCACACAAATTAAGGTGATGCTTAAAGAGGTTTTTAAGGCTTCAAAACACAAAATTTAATTTAAAAACAAGTGATGAAACAATTGAAGATTCTTTACATGTTTATATTTTGCTCTGATGGTAAGCAACCCCCACTTCCAATCAAGAGGTTGTGAGTTCGAGTCTCCCCAAGAACAAGGTGGGAAGTTCTTGGAGGGAAGGATGCCGGGGGTCTATTTGGAAACAGCCTCTCTACCCCAGGGTAGGGATTACTAAAAGAAAAAAAAAAGAAGAGAAAATAAAGGCAAAAGAAGACTGCATGAATAAACGAAAAACAATGAAAGCTAAGTTTTTCTTTCCTCTTTGTTTTTCTGTTTCTTGACTTGTATATCTCTTTGCATATTCTTTCTTTCTTAGTATGATTAGTTTACTTATTAGGGTTTACCTTTTAAACAGATTGATATATTTTAGTTTTAGGGTTAAATAGATTCTGATAATCTTCAGTATGATTTTTATTCGTTTGTTTCATTCTGAAATCAATCAATTTTGTGTAAATTGTTAATGTTTTGATTCTGATGTTTGTTAGAGTTAATTTCTTTTGATATTGGTATTGATAGTCAATGGTAATGATTAGTAAATTTTAGGGTTAATTAGTATTAACAATAATTAGTATGGTTATAGCTGATTTGGTCCTTAATTGATTTTTAGTCGTTGAAGTTCTGATAAGTGGTTAATTCAACTTTAAATTCTGGAAGTTAGTAATTCAGGGTAAAAGGGCATTAGGTCGTTTGGTAAATCTGATTGGTATTCAGGGGTAATTTGGAGATACAAAATGGGATATTGGTAATAAAACTAATGAAGTAGGGGTAGTTTGGGTAGAGAAAAATGGCAATAGGGTAGATTCCTAAGTGAGGTAGGGGCAAATAAGAAAATATACCAAGATAGAATGTTCTAGATGGGGTAACAGGTGTAATTCTTCATAAACAAAGGGTTAGTAATCGAATAACTAATAAAAAATAAGGATAAAATTGAAATAAAAGAGGGACTACTTTGTAATTAACAATGTTTGAACTTCCCTCCATTTTTAAATCTATAAATGGGCACCCATATGCCTCATTTGATAAGTTTTGCAATCTGAAATTCCTTCCAAGCAGCTTCTGTTATTCTGCTATTCTAGATTCAACTTCCGAAATAAATAAAAAACTCAAAAAAATATCAAACAGTAGAAAAAAAAAAGCTCAAAATTTCACTGTTTCATTAGTTCTTAAGTCAGTTTAAAGGCTGATTGGATGATTCTGTTTGGTTCTGGTGATCAAATGTTGTTGAAGTTGTATTGAGATAGTCGAGTATTTGGTTTTTTTTTGTTGATTTCTATCA
>MU764095.1:65861-81717 GCA_026770625.1 Nicotiana glauca | reverse complement strand
AAACCCCCCCCCCCCCCCCCCCGAAATCAAGTGAACTACCGATGTGGAACAAATATTTTTGACATTTTCAACAACTGCAACTTACATGGTTTCATTCCTTCATTTGGGAAAGATTCTTGATTGTGTCTAGTTCAGGGTTCCTGAGGTCCAACCCTATTAATTATTACTATATCTAATTTATCATTAAATTTCTAGTGGTTATGTGGTGCAACAAATAATGGTAGAAATGAACATAAAGAAATTTATTTTTTAATGGGATAATGGTTCGTAGAATATATATAAACGCCTATTATCACTTGTAGGGGAAAACCTTGCTAGCTACTTGCTTATGTGATCGAAAATTGGATACTATTGGAATTGGCAGAATAGGCCAGACTCAGTTTCTCCAAAACCTGTTCGGCCAAGTTTTTTCAAAGCCAAAAGTTTTTTTTTCTTCAAAAAAATAATTTTTTTTAAAGTTGAAGTGTTTGGCCAAATTTCCAGAGGAAAAAAAGTGCTTTTGAGTAGAAGCATAAGCAATTTTGGAGAAGCAAAGAAAAAAGTAGCTTGTTCCTTTAATCAATTTTTTTAAAGTACTTTTGAGAAAAATACACTTAGAATCACTTTTTAGAAGCTTGGTCAAACACTAATTGCTACTCAGAAGTGTTTTTCAAATTAATTAACCAAACACAAACTGTTTCTTGCCAAAAGCACTTTTGACAAAAAATACTTCTCAAAATAAGTTATTTTTAGCAGCTTGGCCACATAGGCTATAAGTCTTAATCCCTCACCCAATGAAAATGAAGTAAAGAATAACAGAGTAAATTTTATAGGTGGGCATTCAACTTTGTAATCATTACGCAGAAGTCACTTTTCTTCTTTTTGTTACGTAAACATCATTCAACTTGTGTCTATTACCCAAAAGTCACTTTTCTTTCTTTTGTTACAAATATTATTTTACTCTACTCTATTTTTCACAAAAGTCTCCTTGGTTAAATTTTATAACACTTTTACTTAAAAAGTCTATTATGTCCCGAGCTTGAAACACACACTTAAATATGTTCAGTTATCGAATATAGTAAATTATAATATTGTATCCACAGGGATTGGAGTTAAACAATTATTATCGTAGTTTGTAAGTATATTGCTATTCACATGATCAACAATTGAGAATTATGTGATTTAAAACCAAAATTAAGTAAGAGTCTAAACTATTGATTAATAAAAATCAACGCAAGTAGTAAGCAAAGGAAGATAGGGTTGATAGGATAGGTGCAAGATAAATGTTTGAGATTTAGCTCTAGATAATTCACTTCTAATGTTCGAGCGAGTTTCTCGAATTCACCTGGTTATTATTTCAATTGTTTAGTAGAAAATCCTCTCTCGATTATGTCTCAACCTCATAAGTTGACCTAATGTTAAGTACGTGAAGGTATGCAAGAATTTGTAGGGGATTGGTCTTTAGGAGAACCTCTCTTGATTATCCTTCTAACTAGGTTTAATCAACAATTCTACTATCCTCTTTCGATTACTAAGAAAAATTAATGAATTGAACCAACAAGATAGAATGCAAAAATTTCACAATTTATGCCTCTCTCGATTACATGAACCAGTGAATAAAGATGCAATATTTAAAATACCAAAACGATTCATTACATAAAACTAGAGTTAATTATCCACAAACAAGTACAAAATACCAAATCCATCAAACCTTAAAGAGAACTACTACATAGACATGGAGTAATTCATCACAATTAAGTTTAAAGTAAAGAAAAACATAAAACAATCCACACTCTTGTCTAGGGCTATGAAGATAAAGGTCTGTCTATTGGAAAGACAATGGAACACTCGTATGATTGCTAATTTAGTCAATCCTAATATTTCCAGAGACATTGCAAATTGTTTACCACGAAAATGGTAATAACAATTAAATTTTTTAATGAGACTCTAAAAATACGTGATCTATTTTTATGCTATTTATTTAAGCAGTTGATGCTAGATGTATGAAGCTTTAACAGCGAAATACGAACTAAAACAGAGTTATAATCAAACCAAGGGGCTCGTTCGGGCGTCAGACTGACTGATGTGGGGCCTCGAGGTCGATGCCTATGCTCGGGCTCGAGCTATCGAGGGTAACTCGGAAAGGGATAACAATTAGGATATAATTGATGGAGGCTCTTTATGGACAACGATAAGCAATAAATGTAGAACGAGTATGAAGATAGTACAGTAGAGTGACGATCTCGAGAAAGTAAATTAGAGAGAAAAAAGAGAGAGTTATTATTTCGTATAGAATAGTTGGAGCAACAACAACCCTTTACAAAGTTATGAGGATCCCCTTTATATAGGAGGTAAATCCTATCATCGCACAAAATATATTAATTATAAAGGCATGAAGATGGGACGACTAGACGTGACGCCTTAATACAAGCTCTGGGTAGGCCGGCTTTGTCAGACTTAGCCGTGTGCCTTGGAAATTCCACATTTTACTCTAGCCACGATCTATATCCTCTTTAAGTTGGAACTCGACGAGCTCTGAGGGAGGGAACTCGGTCACAACTTCGCGTCCTCAACTCAATAGCAAGAAATTAGACACTCTAATTTCGACGCATAGAGATAGTCTCTGCATTTCTCAAAATGAAGCGATGGGAAACCATTATGATACATCACTCCTCGGGCTTCCGGTGATGATGTCATACCGATGACGCACCCTATGGGGTGAGTTTTTATGATAACCGGGATATCTCATGGACTTGTCTTTTCGACTCCATTCAATGCATTGTCGATTCCCATTCTTCAAAGTGACAGTACCGCAATCGATTCGGCTCTTCACAAACACATTAATTGGATGTGTCGATTAGTCTTCCAAAGGCATTGATGTCCGTGTCATTATCCCCTATAAATGGGGGCATTATGGCATTATTCTTCTGTCCAAGTGTCTTTATCCATTTATTATTCCCTCCTTCTCGCCATCTTTCTATTTTTTCAATCACCATGTTTGAAGTTCAAGGCCTTAAGGTTGTTTGGTTGCGTTCCCACTAGCCGGGTGATGGCCTTTTGCCTGAGCTTCCCTTTTTTGAGTGAGATTATACCATCTTGTTGTTGATGTTATTGTTGTTGCAATTGTTATTGCTGTCCTTGTTGGCTCGAGATGACGATAGATGGGGAATCGACTTTCCCCTTTTTTAGAAAGTTATTTGAACCATACACTACTACTCACTCTCCTACCCTGGCATGGTGTGGAATTTCATCACTTGGGTTTTTTCTTTCCCCAGGGATAAAATGACACATTTGGCCGTTGGGGCTGGGGCCCGCCAAATCTTCAGCCTTTGGTTTTGGCAGGTTATGTCTCTTTTTTCTGCCTCTTCTGCATCCCCCATTTTCCTCTTCTTCATGTTCTCCCTCGGTGAGTTTATTTCGTGCGATCGATCTGGGAACCTAGAGGAGGTGGCGATCGAAGGATTTGCCTTTGAGGATTCGAGCTCGTGGAGGGAGCACGCAGAGATGCTGCTACCGTAGATGAACCTTCGAGGATGTACTAGGTTCTTAGGTTTTCACTATGGGTGCATACCTCTTTGTTTATATGTAAGGATCCTTTGTAGGCTTTTGTAACCATATGTAAGGGTCCCTCGAGGGCCGTTGTAAGCAAATTTGTATGAATATAAATATATTTTCTTGACTTCTACCTTTGATACTTGCCCTATTTTTGTATATTCTTGTGTACTTCGAGGATTTTGGATGTTTACCTTTGTTGGCAATTGCCGATATCTAACTCGGGTGCGAGCATTCTTCCCGGTCTTTGGCTAATAGAAATGGCTATTTTCCGAGCCTACTGTTGTTCCTCGTTCCAAGCCTAAAATGGTCTGATAGGCTTGGGTCATTGGGACCCTCGAGCCATATGAAGATAGCACATTGACCTTTGAGATTTTTGGGAGTGGTTTGCGAGTGAAGGTCCCCTTCGTGCATATGGAGATATGCTTTGAACTTAATGTAGCTAACTTTCAAGGTGTTATAGGTAGACCGCACTAGAGGGGTTGTCCATATTTAAGCGATATCCTAAGGTCGAGCCCTCATAGACAGAGCTCAGAGTGCTTATCTTCCTCGAGAGTAAAATTTCAAGATCGGGTACCATCTCAAACTCTGTAATGGCGCCGAAAGCTTCCTGAAGCCTAACTTCTTTTTGATGGAGGTCGTCGAGGTCGAGTATCACCTCGAGACTGGAGATGATGTTGTTGACTTTTTGAAGCCTAACTTCTTATTAATCAACGACCTCGAGGTTGGGTACCGCCTCGGGACTAGAGATGATGTTATTGGCTTCTTGAAGCCTAACTTCTTGTTGATGGAGGTCATCAAGGTGGGGTACCGCCTCGGGACTAGAGATGATGTTTTTGGCCTCCTGGGGCCTAATCTTGGGTAGACAGATCATTGTTTTTTCCTCACATATATATGGGGTTGCTTTAGCTTCTTGAGATATCCCACTATTTTAGATAGTTGTCCTTCTGTTTCAGTGTTACCTTAGCACCAGAGTGTTTGTTTAGGTTCCTGCTTTAGTTTTCTAGTCCCACCATAGCCATGACTGTTACTTCAGGGTATGCCCGGCAGAGAGGGGAGTGTTCCACTCCCAATGCTCTGGATCCACGGGAGTTTACTCTAAATACTATGTCTTTGATAAAAGAGGAGCATCTGAAGATAGTGAGAAGAGATAGCGGATGGGGCGAGGGGGTAGCGTTGTAGGAGCTTCCCCTGGATGAGGGTATCATGAACCTCGCCGATGGATTCCTGAATGTGTACTTGTACTTTTTCGCACTAGGCCCCCTTAATAGGGTCGTGCTTAATTTTTGTTTATAGTACCGGGTTACTTTGGCACAGATACATCCGTCATTTTGGCGAATAGTGTTGATGATGAGGTTCTTTGTGGAGAAAGAGGGCCTTGAATTCACGCTCACCTTGTCAGGCTATATCGGCCCTTTCATCATCGAGGTCTGCTAATCTTGCGGTGCCGTTTGTCCATGCCCTTTGTTATTAATTATGAGGAAGATGGAGATTGAGAGTGGATTGGTCGATTCATCTGGGTTTGGACGACTGACGTTGTCCATGTGGAACTTATGCCATTCCCCGAGGAATGGAATTACACGTGTGAGTGGAGCGTCTCATGCTTTCTCAAATTCGCTCATGGTGAAAGCTAGTTTAGTAATCGTGTTTTCTTCTTTTCTGCAGTAATTTCATGGGTGCTCGATGAAGTTCTTGATTTGCTTGGTTGGGTCCGAAAGTTGGTGACCCATTCGACTTATGATGAGCGTAGGTGGCGAGCTATGTCCTAGGGAAAATGGGAAGCTAAATACCACGGTACGTGCATACACTTCTTTTATCTTGTCCTTTGTACATATGGTAATGCATTTTCCCCTTTCTCATGTAATAATCTTCCCGTTGTAAGTATCGAAGGATCTCCAAGGGCGAGGCTGTGCTCCTTCGGAAAGGGGGTGGAGTTGCCAGATTCCGAGCTGAAGGACAATAATGATAATTGGAATATGCATTTGCAGTGCAATGTAGCTCACAGTAGGATGAAACGGGGCTCAGTCTTTGAGGAGAAAACATCGCCCGAGCCTGCTGTACCCGAAGTCTCCAATTCTAGAGAGGCGATTCCTCCGAGTGATCATGCTTCGACCGAGGTTAGTTCTTCCAGGGCCGAGGGGGCTGGATCGATAGAAGTGTGCTTGGCCTTTGAAGAAGTCCGTCGACTCCACTTTACGGTGAGCTTCGCCATAGGCCGTTCGAATCCCGCATCTTCCCTTTCTTACCGAGTTTTTATTTACAGGCCTTTGACAGGCTTAGGTATGAACTGCTCCATCATGGAGCTAGTCTCTAGAAAGCTCTAAATAAGTGTAGATCTCTTAGGCTCCTTGGCAAGGAGAAGGAAGTTGAGTTGGCATGTTGGCGATACGAGGCGTACCCGAGCTATTTAATGGAGCTGGTAACTTCTCTTGCTGGTTGAGTACGCGTTTCGCTTTTTAACTTCTAATGTTAAATATTCACTTATCCCAGTTTCAGAAGAAGACGAAGCACCTCGAGCGTCTTAGGGGTGAAGTTGAACGAATCAGAAATGATTGTAGAAAGTTAAGGGCTCAGGCGTAGACTCGAGCTTCATGGGAGATAGATGCCTTGGCTAAAGTTCTTGCCTTTGAGGTCCAACTCCGCTTAGCTCATGATAACATTTCAGTTCAAGTAGGTATGATCACGAAGCCCGAATCGGAACTTTTGAAGGTCAGGGCTGAGATCGTTGATGCTCGGACCCAAGCAGTGCTGGGCCAGACTAAGGCCGATCAGGAGATGGAAACTTTATTGAAGGATGCTACCGATGCCCAAGCCGAGTTGAAGAGAGTCCTCGATCCTGAAGAGAGGATCAAAGAATATGCCCGTTGCTGATCCCGAAGAAGTGTTCTTGAGGAGATCGGTGCCAATGGTTTTGTTCTCCCGGAAGAGTTAGCACGAGCGAGGGCGGATGAGTGTGGTGCTTGGTTGCTTCTATCCGATATTGAGTAGAGTGAAGATGAGGCGGATAGACCGTAGCCCTCAGGGGCGGGGCGGGGCGGGGCGTAGATTTTTCCATTTTGTGCGCAATATCTTGGGAGCGTTTTTGTGGATAGAGAATGCACTTTTTCACGCATGTAAATAAAAGGAAACCTGAGGCATTATTTCTTCTGTACCTCATTTTGCTTCACTTCTGACTAGGTGGACTGGTTTCAGAGTTGGTAAGAATCCCTAGATTCATGATATGGCTCTGTGTCTCATTAGGCTGGCCCGGGGGCTCTTACGCGCTTGATCGATGTGACCTTTAGTGTAAGCTGGCATTAGGGCTCATATGCTTTTGCTCAACTATTTTAGGTTAAGTCTCCAAGTCGGGCTTCGACTCGAGCTCATTCGACCCTCAAGCTTTTGTGTTTTTACGGGCGGGCAAAAATGGCTCTTACACCTTACCCTTAGGCACATGTAGCTAACTATTTTTGGTTTAGTCTCCGGGTCGGGTTTCGTCTAGAGCTTAATCAACTCTCAAGTTTTGTATTTGTGTGGGCTGGCGATAATGACTGTTATGTCTTAGGTTGAAATGACCGTATGAATGGCCCTGAGGCTCATTAAGCTGGCAACATTGGTTCTTATAACTTGCCCTATGGAATATATAGTTAACTATTTTGGGTTCGTTCTCCGAATTGAGTTACGACTCGAGCTCATTTTGACCCTCAAGCTTTCAAATTTTAAGCTGGCAACAGTGGCTCTTATGCTTTTGTGTGTGGCCTTGAGGCTCGTTAGGCTGGCGATAATGGTTCTTATACTTTTCCCTTAGACATATGTAGGCTTTGTTTTCCACTTGTTAAGGACTTTTTCAATGATTTTGCTTGACCTGTCGTCGGTTCGCAAAGAACCTCGATTTCAAGTCGTTAGCGACGATATTCGAGCACCTCGAAAGCTTTGGCTCATAGGTTGAGTATCTCAAAGCCTTATGATTTGGAGCTGACATGGTCGAAGCTCTTTTGCCTGTCAAGGGTAGCCTGTTTAACCGGTTATTGTTTAAGTAGATTCGAAGTAATGGCTTGTGATTTTGTAGTGATAGTCGGCCGTCCCCGAGTCGCGTTAATTTGGCTGGTGCAGCCATTTTTGACTGTAGTCATATGTGTTTGGCCGGAGCCATTTTTTGATCCAGAGTGATAGTTTAGGTGTCTACACCGAGGGTATTCCCTTTCGGGATTCTTAAAAATGCGATGTATAGCCTAAACTTCCGGATTGAGTTTTATGCCTGTAGTAAGGTCTTACAAAATTTTCATGCCTGTTGAGGTCTTACAGTTTTGTCATGCCTCTTGGTTTCTTAAGATTAGTTATGCCTGTTGAGGTCTTACAGTTTAAGGATCCAAGAACATGGAAATGAAATCAAAATGCTGTAAAAGGACAAGAAAAGGGCAAAATGTGATTGCAGACGTAAGAATGCAGACAACAAATCCAACATGCGATCCATATATTGCTCATAGAAATTGCAAAGCCCAACAGTCTTTTGGCTAAATTCAAGCGAAAAAAATACGGTCCATTATGCAACCGCATAACAGGTTTGCGATCTGCATAATGGATCGCAAACTCCCTGTAAAAGTTGTCGAAGTTGGAAATGCGATGACATTAAGCGGTCGCAGATCAACAATGCGGACCGTATAACCAAGATACGATGACTACCTCAAAACAAGGGTTCAAAGATGCGNGTACGGGGGGGGGGGGGTGAATTTTCACTAATTGAAATTAATCGTTAATGAGTTGACTTAAAACTTTAGTAGTCAACTAAATATGGCAATCTTGTAGATAAAACAGTTTGAGGTAATATGCAGAAAGTAAATGCAGAAATTAAAGACACCAGGAATTTTATTTTGGTTCGAATTCAATGTGAATCCTAATCCAATCCCCTTGGGTTGCAAGGGATTTCTTCTTCAAGCAAATGAGTTTTCTTTCGAGTACAGATGTGATGTATATCGCTCAGATTCTCTAGCACTCGTTTGATACAATGCCTCACCAGTTGTATGCCCTCTTTCTATCCCTGACTTATTACACAGCAGATCTATGTAGGCTACTATGCTTGTTTACAGTAGAATAAAGAGAGTTATTTTGGTTCGATCAAAGTATGTATAAGGATGATGTTACACAGTACATTTATACAAAGATGAATGGTGAAGGCTCATCAACCCAAGGGTTTTAATCCTTGGAAAGAATTGATTCTTTCCAAGAATGAGGAACTATCTGTTGCTTCTCTTGAGATCTTTTCCTTTGGCAGACAATGGAATCAACAAGATTTCTCCTTGATTGTTGGACCTTTCAAACTTGACCACTGACCGGATCTTCTAGCCTTTATTATTCTCCCGTGATTTCGACAATCACAGATCACTTCGAATCTTCACTTCGTTATGGCTGATTTGATTTCCCAGATTCACGGAGCTAATCCTGATTTGCTGATGTAGATTTGTAGCTTTCCTTGTACACGGTGCGTTCTATAGGTGGCTTCCCTTGTGAGTGATTTCCTTCCTTGTTTGACACAACCATTTCACTAGTTCTTCTTTACTTCTTTGAACTCATGGCAAAATAATATACGTAGATGTGTGCGTTCTATGATCTAACAATCTCCCCCTTTTTGATGATGGCAAAATAATATGCGTAGATGTAAGGAAGTAAACAACAGTTAACTTCCCAGTTTGTTACTAGCCGACTTGGCTCCCCCTCAATGTGTATAGTCAACTGGACTTAGTTTCCCCCTCAATGTGTGCAGTCGACTGGTACCTGTATCCTGTATGGTTGATTTGTTCCTGTGCAATACATATAAAGTCTATGCATGTAGCATAGTCGACTTAATCTATTCAAAGAATAAAGAGTACCATCTATGCATGTAGCATAGTCGACTTGAACCTGCACATATTATCATAATAGACCAAAGAGATATACATTCTTCTCCTTTTTAACATCAGCAAAAAAGGATTAGTAAGCAAAAAAAAACTATCCACATAGGAAAAAAAAAAAAAACATCCAAGGGCACAGCCCAAAACAAAGCCAAAACAAGTTTGAAACAAAAATTATCTGTAAAACACATCCACACTAGCGACGCAGGAAGTAAGTAAGAGTGTTGCAGATTGCCTCCTTCAACTGTTCAAAGCTGGTGTTTGCAGCAACACACATTCCATCTAGCCTGTCATGAACCTCCTTGAAGGCTTTAACTGCATTCTCCCTTACCCTTTGCACGACCACTCTGATTTTAGACACATCAGACCCAGTTTCCTTTGAAATAGCATGAATAGCACCCACAGTCGACTGAGTAGCAGACATGAGAGTCTTGATGTCTAAGAGTTGAGAGTCAATGGAGCTTAGCTTCTCACTTAGGTCAGAACTAATAAGAGGTGGCGGAACAACATATGAAGGCTTGGAATCCAGAAAGGTCTGTTTTGCTTCACTCTCACCCTTCTTAACCCAGGCACCCTTGACACTCACATACCCCATACTAGAGAAAGATCTAGAATTGTAGGACTTGGAAACAGAGACAAAGGGGTAGTCAAAAAGAGGGATTTGATGGGCTTCCAGAATTTGGGTAATGGCCATACCAAAAGGTAAACTTGTGGGATCTTCAACACTGTCAATCATAAAATTTATGACCCAGGAGGACAGCTTGAGTTTGAGTTTGGTGATGAGACAATTGACAAAGAAAATGTCCCTTTGGGAGAAGGTGGAGAAGGAACCAGTTCTGGGGAGAAGAGTGGTTGCAACAATGTGGGCGAGAACCCGAGTTTCAAAACTTACATCACTAGGCCCCAATTGATTTGGAAGGGTTTCAGAGGGATTTTCAGCAATGCACTGTTTGGCCTGGTCAAAGGAAATTTCAAAGTCCTCAGGACAAACATTTTTAAAGAGAGTGGGGAAACCAGTGCAATGACAGAGAAAAATAGAATTGAACAGGGCACAGTCAAGAACAATGCGTTTACCAAGGACAAGGGTTTCAAGCTTATCAGGTTTTCTAGAGTGAAGATTAGCATAAAACCTATGTACTAAAGGCTCATATACTTTAGGCGGAGAAATAGAGAGAAATGTTTCCCACCCTTGATACACAAAGAGATCCTTTACCTTACAGTTGAGGGCCTCCATATTGTCAAGATCCACAATTCTTCCATGGGCGATGGGCTTATCCTTGAGAGAGATAAAAGAATCCCTATTTGGGGTATCCCAGAAATTTAGGTCGAAATCGAGAGAAGCAGAGAAATCGAATTTTGATTTCTTTGGAGTGGAAGAGATAGGAAGATCCTCCATGGGACGCTTACCAGAGGCTTTTTCTCCTAAGAGTTGAGAGTGTTCAGAGAACGCTCCTTGAGAAGAGGCGAAGCCCTCAGAATGATCAGACCCTAGGTCTACTTGCTCAGGAGGCGCTGAAGAGGGTTTTGCCTTAGAACGGGTGCTTTTTCTGGTGGAGGCGGAGGGTTTTTTGGAGGTTTTCGCCATGGGAGAAGAGAGGGTTTTCACAAACTAAAGAGAGAGGATGGAGATGAGAGTGACCCGAAAAGTCTTAACTTAAAGTAAAAAAGATTTGACGGTTAAGTACAAAAAGGAAAGAGTGTCAGTTGAAACGATGTGATGATTGGCTTTCCATCTTCGACTGCGAAATGATGTGAAACATAAAAAAAAAGGGAAGGAACTGAAGGCGTAATTAATGCACTGAAAAGGAGTAATTATGACAAGTTTTTAAAAAAGAACAATTAGTTCCTAAGAGTTTTTTGAAAAATAATTATGCCAAGTAATTTTCTCAAAAGGCAAATCTTTCTTCCAACAAAGGTTTACTGAAAATATCAGCTAATTGGGCAGAACTGCCAACAAATGCTAATTCTATGTCACCCTTAAGAACATGATCTCTAATAAAATGATGCTTAATGTCAATATGCTTTGCTCTAGAGTGATGCACAGGATTTTTTGAAAGACAAATTGCACTTTAATTATCACAAAAGATTTGTATAGGTTTAAAAGAAAGTTAATAATCACCCAATTTATGAGACATCCATAGGAGTTGTGCACAACATTGACCAATGGCAATGTACTCAGCTTCAGTAGTGGACAAGGCGACTGATGCTTGCTTTTTACTATTCCAGGATATTAAATCCTTTCCTAGTAATTGACAAGGGCCACTCATGCTTTTCCTGTCTTCCTTATCACCTGCTAAATCTGCATCTAAGAAACCTTCTAATTTAAACAAGTTAGAGTGAGGATACCATAATCCATGAGATACTATGCCAATAAAATATCGAATAATTCTTTTTACAGCAGTCAGATGTGACTCCTTGGGAGCCAACTGAAACCTGGCACATTTACAAACGCTGAACATTATATCTGGTTGACTTGCGGTCGGATACAGTAGTGATCCAATCATTCCTCTGTATTTGGTTTCATCAACTGGAGTACCCTGTTCATCTTTATCCAAATTTGTAGCCGGACTCATAGGCGTGCCAATTGATTTTGCATTTCTCATACCATATTTTTGGATCAGCTCCTTTGTATATTTAGTCTGACAAATGGAGGTTCCTTCTTAGGTTTGTTGAATTTGAAGCCCAAGAAAAAATGTGAGTTCACCCATCATGCTCGTTTCGAACTCGCTTTCGAAATTCCTTGCACATAAGAGAGTTATCACTACCAAAGATAATATCATCAACATAAATTTGAATGATAAGATTACCTTCTGTTGATTGTTTAATGAATAGAGTAGTATCAATTTTACCTCTAGTAAACCGATGATCAACAAGGAAAGTACTTAACCTGTCATACCAGGCACGTGGATCCTGTTTCAGTCCATATAGGGCCTTAGTAAGCTTGTACACATGATAAGAATTTTGAGTCTTCAAAACCTTGAGGTTGTTTTACAAAAACTTCTTCTTCGATGAATCCATTCAGAAAAATCGCTTCTACCATCCATTTGAAACAACCCGAATCCCTTAAATGATGCGTAAGCTAGCAGGATTAGTATAGACTCCAGTTGAGCTACTGGGGCAAAGGTTTCATCATAGTCGAATCCTTCTTTTTGTGAATATCCTTGAGCGACTAATCTAGCCTTGTTCCTTATGACTTGTCCCTTTTCGTTCAATTTAAATCTAAATACCCATTTTGTTCCGATGACAGATACATTATCGGGTCTAGGTATTAACTTCCATACTTGATTCTTGCTAAATTGATCTAGTTCCTCTTGTATGGCTTTCACCCAGCTCGAATCCTTCAATGCTTCCTCTACCGTTTTGGGCTCTATTTGAGAGATCAGAGCAATATTTGCTTTCTTTTTGATGGCGGCCCTGGTTTTTATTCCTTCATTTGGATCCCCTATAATATATTTCTGTGGATATTCATGTTCACTCCTCCATTCATTTAGTCGGACAGTGCTTGTAGTCGACTCCGTACGTTGTTCAGGAGAGTTATCGCTAACTTGTTCAGTCGACTCAATCACATCTGCGGGATTAGTTGAATCCTGTGATTTTTCTTTATCCTGAGCTTCTTGAGTTTGATCTTCGTCACCTGCATTAGTTCCTTTCTCAACCAAGGGATTATTTTCATCGAATATAACATGGACAGATTCTTCTACGCATAAAGTACATTTATTAAACTGTCTAAATGATCTGCTATTTAATGAATAACCAAGTAAAATACCTTCGTTACTTCTTGGATCAAATTTTCTAAGATTATCCTTACCATTATTATGAATGAAGCACTTACTTCCAAATGGATAAAAATAACTAATGTTCGGACGTTTACCTTTACAGAGTTCATAGGGAGTCTTTTTTAGATTAGGCCTTATGAGACATCGGTTGAGAATGTGACATGCAGGAAATGATTTGGGAGTGAATGTTCTAACAACATTGTTCTTGCCATGTCCTGAAGAGTTCTGTTCTTTCTTTCCACAACTCCGTTTTGCTGTGGTGAGCGTGTAGCGGAGAAATTGTGAGTGTAGCCTTGATTGCCTTAGAAGTCTTCAAATACTTTACTTTCAAACTCGCCTCCATGATCACTTTAGATTTTTGAGATCAGATAACCTTTTTCTCTTTCAATCCTTTTGCAAAAGACTTCAAAATTTCTTAAGGCTTCATCTTTATAAGACAGGAAAATCACCCAGGTGAAGCGTGAAAATTCATCAACAATAACAAAAGCATATTTCTTGCCTCCTATGCTATCAGTTCTAGTAGGTCCAAATAAATCCATATGAAGTAATTGGAATAGTTTTGAAGTAGACACCATGTCTTTGTTTTTGAAAGAATTTCTAGTTTGCTTACCCATCTGAAATGCATCACAAATATGAGTTCTAGAGAACTTCAGTTTGGGTAATCCAATAACTAAATGATGTTTGGATAATTTTTCAATCAAATGCATGCTGGCATGACCTAGTCTTCTGTGCCACAACCAGGGATCATTAGATATAGAAGTTAGGCAAATGTGACCATCTATATTTTCGAATTGATCAAGTATGTAAACATTTCCATACCTTTATCCAGGAAGAATTATTTTACCTGATTCATCTTCGATGGCACAACCTATTCTCTTAAATTTTACCTCATATCCTGAGTAACAGAGTTGGCTTACACTGAGAAGGTTGTAGTTTAGTCCATCAACAAGATATACTTCAGTAGTGTAACAGTTGTTGTTAAAGGGAATAGTTCCAGTGGCAACTATTTTGCCTCTTGAATCATCTCAAAATTTGACGCATCCTCCATCAATCCTTGTAACCTCCTTGAAAACATTTTTGTCACCTTTCATGTGACTGGAACACGCACTATCTAGATACCATTTTCCTTTGCATCTTACTCTGTGGTGTTCCTGCAATACAAACTTATCACTTTCTTTTAAGTACCCAAGATTGCTTGGGTCCTGGTGAGTTAGTGTTACTGGGGTTCAGAATTTTTAGGTTTCCAAACCCCATCCAGACATAAGAAATTTACGAAAGTGACAACCAGAGTATTTATGCCCACTTTTATTACAGTAATGGCATTTAGCTCCAGACCTGATTTCAGGTCTTCCATAAGTGTTGGAACTAGCTATCATGAGATTAGCTGATTCCGTTCCAGTTGACTTATAAGTCGACTGGTCCGACCGACTGGTCGATTTAGTCCTGATTGGTTCTTTTCCAGTTGATTGTAAGTCATCTGGTTTTACCTAACAGAACTGTGGCTGGTGGATTTGTGCAAGCTATTAAGCTGCATTTGCAATTCCTCAAACTCCTCTTGAAGTACATCTTTTTCAGTTTCACATACTTCTTGTTTGAGTTTCCAGTCTTTGATTTCCATAGTGAGTCTCTTAAGCTCATTCATCATTTTTTGAGACTCTTCTAGGGTGGAATCAAGAATGTCCTGCAATTCATTACATCTTTCATAGTTATAAGATCTTACCTCGCTAGTTTCTCCGTTTGCCATAAAACAATTTTCATTATCAGAATCATCTTCATCAGTCCTGCATCCTGAAGTTTTGATGATCTCAATTTCTAGGATTGTCATGAAGCAGAGATTTGCTATTTCTTCATGGTCTGAGTCATCCTCATTGCTCCAGCTTCCAAATGATTTGTTCTTGTTGAATCCTCTAGAGATCTTCCTTTTTAGTTCTGGACACTCTGCTTGGATGTGTCCAAATTTTCCACATTCGTAGCATTTTCCATCGTTCGTATCTTGTTCGTGTATTGCCTGGATCTCCTTGGTGGAAATATTCCTTTCTTAGTATTTCTATATCTTCTCATCAGTCCATCAAGGTTTCTAGACATCATAGCAATTTCTTCTTATAAAGCTTCAGGATCATCAATTTCATTTTCAGTCGATTTAGTAGTGGTTTTGAATGCAACAATTTTCTTTTTCTCCTCTTGATTTGTCTTCTTCAGGTGTGTTCTTTCGAAAGCAATGAGCTTTCCTTGTAGTTCATCATATGATAACTTGTTAAGATATTGAGATTCCAGGGTGACAACTTTAGTATGCCAAGTGATTGGTAGATTTCTGAGAATTTTCCTAACTTGATCGCCACTGTTGTATGGTTATCCAAAAGCTTTCAAGTCACTGATTATCTTACTGAACCTGGCAAACATTTCTTTGATGGATTCTCCTTCCTTCATTGAGAACAGTTCATAGTCGTGAATTAGCATATTGATGTGAGTTTCCTTTACCTTGCTGGTACCTTCATAGGTAACCTCAAGTTTGTCTCACATCTCTTTGGCTATATCACACCTAGATATTTTCTCATATTCTTCACCACTTATTGCATTGTGAAGCAGATTTCTTGCCTTGTGATTTATTTGGACGGCTTCCAGTTGTTCCTTTGTGTATGAGTCTATATCATCAGGGTCAACGAGTGGTGGAGTGTTGGCAGG